>JAQGBT010002294.1:0-24999 GCA_034698585.1 Disparrhopalites patrizii
AGAGAAATAAAGAGAGAAAGAGAAATAAAGAGAGAAAGAGAAATAAAGAGAGAAAGAGAAATAAAGAGAGAAAGAGAAATAAAGAGAGAAAGAGAGAAACAGAAGAACGCATTAAAGAGAGAAGAAATGAATAAAGAGAGAAGAAAGCATTAAAGAGAGAAGAAATGAATAGTGAGAGAAGAAAGCATTAAAGAGAGAAGAAATGAATAGTGAGAGAAGAAAGCATTAAAGAGAAAAGAAATGAATAAAGAGAGAAGAAAGCATTAAAGAGAGAAGAAATGAATAGTGAGAGAAGAAAGCATTAAAGACAGAAAGAGACAGGGCGAGGGAAAGAGAAAGAGAGACAGATAAAGAGCGAAAAGAAAGAATAGAAGAGAGAGGGCAAGAGAAAGAATGAGAGAAGAAAGAGTAAAAGAGAAAGCAATAGAAAGAGAGAAGAAATAAAAAAGCGAGTGCAATAGAAAGAGACAAAATCAGGAGACAGAGAGAGAGATAGGGGAGGCAGGGAAAGACAGGGCGTAGATGAAATGAAGGAGAAACTACGGGGAAGTCAAGGTATGTTAAGTGGCTTTTTAAGACCCCTTGCTGTTTCCAGCCAGTGTTCATATGAATAACACAGGACCCGCGCGGTCATTAGGTGAGAGAAGGCATGTCATTTCAAAAGGATTCCAAGAAAAAAGGGGAGAAAATAATGTACTGTCCATCCCTTTATACTCACTCTATTACATGTCCAAAGATAAATGCTGGTTTTTTTATGTTATATTTCGTACTTGTAATGACTTCTACAAAACTAAAGGTCTCTTCTTCGGTCCAGTCCAGCCAGAAGGGGAGGAAATGGTTTTTTTTAACGTATTTCATACACACACGTGGATGTGTGCATTACATACTAGCTTCCCTCCTGTATAACAATGCACTTACGAAGTTGATCTTCTCTGGAATTTCTGACAAAAGCCGAAAAGAAAAGGTTTGGTGAATAAAAATGAGGGGAAATTTTGAGGGAAAAAGTTTTAATCTCTTATCTACATCTTGTTTTCTCCCTCCAAGTCCAGAAGATGATGACGTGCTTTTTTTTCACCACGTTCATTCTGCAATCCAGGTTTTGCAACATGAGGGTTTACGCAGCTTGGTGGTACTAATTAAAGTTAATGATAAATACTTGGGGAGAGACAAGACGCACTACCCCGGGATAAGCTTTCACAATGATGGCTTATCATCTTTATATATGTATATGTACGGGGAAATCTGTCAAACAAATAGCAAGTGATAGTCATGTGTATAAACATGAAGAAATAGATAGGTCACACCTCTCAAGCTGTTCTTTCCAGGTTTTTTCGTTAGCTTTCACGCTGGACGAGAGTTTGGTGCATTTCGAGGACGAGGAGCATTTGTTTCACAAAAATTTCCACAAAAGTCAGTTATCAGAAAGTTGAATGTGTAGCGACAAAAAAAATATTAGGCACTGCTCTACGGAAATATGCTGGAGGTGAAAGGTCATTAAATGCATGTTAATGTGCACAAAAATGAAGACGTGAAGGAGGATTTCCTCACCAAATTTGTGGGTCAGTGAAGGCATAATACGATAAGGAAGGGAGATCTGAGGATGAGATGAGTGAATTATGTGATTATTTATTATATAAGTTTTTTTTTTAGCTATATGTTATTTAATATTATATTTAATAAGTATCCTTATACCCGTCATTTAAATGAACCATTTAATATTCATCTTGTTGAGGTATGACTTTAAAAAAAAATTCACCATATTAATGATTCCCCACAGATTTCGCTCATGCCTCAAGCAAACGAATACGGGTGCCGCTGATTTTGTGGGTAAATTATTCTTCAACGTGGTGCAAACCAAGTGCTTTGTCCTCAAGCCTGAGCCCACTTGTGTGAAAAGAAGTTGGTGGGGGAAATGTTTGAAGACTGAATACAAAAAGCAAGCACATCTACGGGATCCGTTACCCTATTAACATTCTTTGGGGTTGGGAGAAGGGAATTTTTATTGTAAATTATTTTATAAATAGAAATATAGTTATATTAGTATTATTAATGCTAATAAATATTAAAATTTCATCTAAGCTAGTAAGTACGTTACTCCATGTAAAGATTAGGCTTTGAACAACTGTCACGCAGGCATTCCTCTGTTCGTGATGTGTATTGTATACTAATTGATAATTATAATTATGCATGTATCTTTAACATTACTTATACATATAGCTATATGTTACTTATACATATAGCTATATGTTACTTATACATATAGCTATATACATATATATACATATGTACATAGCTATACAACTATTTCATAGCGTGTATCCATGTGTGCATTATGCAAGTACAGATGACTATAGGTAATAAATAAATCGAACGACTCCGTTTTCGAGTGATTGTTGAGACGATTGTGTGTGTAAAAAGCAATAATAATAATGCTGCGATTGTTGTTGACCAGGTGCATTACAATTGTGTTCCATGTATATATACATATACATATATGGGATATCGTATGGTACTTTCTCTGTAGAGATTGGAATCCGGTTGAATCTCGAAATTGTATAGCGTCAAAAAAAATATTCTTCCTCATTTTTAAATAGAATCCATTTTTATAAATGGTGATTTCCTATACGTTGTCATTAAAGGCATGAGCCCCTTCCTGTTCCTTATTCTTTCATTGTAAATGTTTACATTTCGGAATGTTAGGCGCCTGAAAAATATTACAATCGTTGACTTAACAGGGCATTTTAGTATAACGTAGCTGTCTGTGTCTGAATATATGTTAAACTACTCTTAATCATAGACATATGTGTATAATGTATTGTATAACTACTATATACATGATGTTTAAGATATAAAAATGATTAATACTAATAGATGTATGGATTTTATGGTATACAAAATACAACTATAACACTATAAGATATGAGTAAATATATTGCACAAAATTTGTAAAAACGACATTACATACTATTGTAAAGATGACCTGTAAAAAAGATGCTTTATATCATACCGTTAAGCTATACATATACCTACATAAAAATTTAAAATATATACCTACGTAATTTTTGACTACCCGCTTCCTATGTGGTTGGACACGAAGAGCAGTGTAGAATAAAAATTAATCCTATTTTTTTTATTGGTCTTCACGGTGGAATTTTTCTTCGTATTTGTGATGTGATATTAAATATTTTTGAATACAATATGTATTGCCTTTTTCAATAGTCAAAGACCTGCTTCAAATACAGCAACTGGACTTAATATCCACTTGCTGGTAGTAAGTACACACACATGTTATTGACATTGTTAACGCAAATGTTATTGAGCGATATAAACTCTCAGAATATACGGAAATACTCACTTATTGTTAATTAAAAAACTCAAACCGTAGTTTGGTTTATATATAGATTAGGTTAACAGGGAAAAAAACTCATTAAGTTGACAACAAAAGGAACGATGAATATCTGGATGGTATATATGATAGCGTCTGCGTACTGAGTTCAAGTGCCCATTGTCGGTTTCTTTCAAAATTATTGCGCTGAAAATAATTAGTGAAAACACATATTTTCCAATTTAAACCTTTTAAGTAATATTATTGTTAACTATTTTACTTAAAATTTAAGTAAGCATATATACACGTGTGTAATGTATAATAATAATATGGTTTAATTAAAAATTATAAAAAAAACAAAATTAAAAATGCTGTAATTGTACATATATCGATCTCGTTGACGTTGTTTCATGAGTCAAAAAAAAAAAAAGAATGTTTGTAAACTGTAATTATAATATAGAATTTGTAGTAACGTTCGAATTGGTAATGTTTTCGTTGATCATTAGACGACAAATAAAAGAATCTCGTAATAAAGCAAACCGTTTGAAAGCCATTCAAATAATTATTGTTCCACCAAATGAAATGACCCTTCCGTATTGGTCTATAATATATAACGCCAGAAAATTCGCGGCACCTTGCACATAGAATACGTAATAATTGTGTTCTTTATAACAGCATTCCTTTTATAGCAGCAAAATTTTGGGCTCCGTTGGATGCTGTTATATAGAGACGGTATATCGGGTTCTCCCGTTTCGCTTCCTGTTTTTAAATACAATAAATTTTTAAATACCTGCATTTCTATACCCCATAATTAATTATTTGGTAAAATTAGTGGAAATTGGTGCATTAAATTCATAGACTGGGAAAAGTGTCTTTTCCCTTAACGTCAAGGGTGGAGGGGCACTCGGAGGAACTGCTGGATGGTTTTTCCTAGTAGAAATCGGGGAACACTTCAGAGCCTGGAGGGCTAAAGCCAAATCTTCCAACGGACCGACCTTTTTCCAAAAATCTGGATGTTTCTGTGCAGACGACCAAAAACATGTTCATTCGGAGATTTGGAAGCAAGACAGAATCACGGAGGATTTATTTATTACAGAAGTTCCTCTGTATCAGCTTCCCAAAGTTTTTCGGTTGGAGTCCTGAACGCTCTCTTAGACTTTTTCTTCAATGAAGCACCAATGACTCTAGGGCATCACCAAAAGCCCGTATTCATGTCACGTATTCTTCCCTGAAGCCGCAGGGTCAGGGTAAAGGCATCATGGCATTATTATTATTATTATGAGACATTATAGAGACAGAATTATTGGACCTTGTGCTAAACTCGGCTGCCTATAGCAGATTAAAAAGTTAACTCCACAAGTTTTCTTTCTCAAGTTTCTTACCAAAATGTATATTTCCGTCCACAAGAGTGATCTCTGAGCCATTTTTTTTTTCAGAATCCCCCATCCATGGTCACGTCTTGGAAACAACTGGAGATCTGTATATGATAATTATTATTCACCAATACACTTTGTACTGTTTGTACACATGGACGCAACTACAATCAGATCATTGATACAATGCGATTTGGAACATACTATTAACAAAATAAAAATGGAACCAGTTACCCTACCTTTCTGTCTTCCTTAAAATCAAAGTAAAAAAGGGAATTTAATTCCCCCCACGCGGATTTCACCAGTTACATGCAAATTAACCACCACAACCACGCATGTAACAGTAATAATATTTGCACTGTGGATAAAAACTCGGTAAATCTAGTATTTTTACATATGTATGAATGATGATTTGTTATAATCAACGCGTAACGAATCAGGAAAAGACTCGATGCGTTTACGACTTTACTGCGATTTCAACGAAACAAAAGACACCCCAAAATGTGACTGCAATTTGCACTCGGTAGAAATTTTGCGCCAAGAACGACAATAAAACATATTTGCAGTATCACAAAGCCACAAAACTATAGGGAAATTTTAAATATTGGCAAAAAATGTATGAAAAAAGTTGGATGAGACTATTGCATTTTAAATTCTAATAATTCTAGTAGGTTAATAGTTGCAGTTAGGTTTGTTCCTCTACTACGATACCAACGAAAGTTCATTATCTCCATACTTAGAAAGCTCAAAATTTTAAACTTTAAATTTTTAACGACTATGTTTGTAAATTAATTGAATTTACTTGTACACTTGTACCTCTTTCGATCTTTCCATGTTTAAACTTGATCTGTAATCTGTAACTCAAGAAAATAGCAATAATATTCTAATTTGCAATAATTTATTAATTATGACCAGCAATTTCCTTAAATTGCGAAATCAAAAAATGTTCAGGATTTCCAGGGACCATTCAAGTATTAACCTTCATTTCATTTTTTTTTCTCGGCTTTGCGGAATTATTCAACCAGACTGTCAGGATAACCCTACAAATATTAAGTCTGTAATTACCTACAAATTTTTTTCATAATTATGAATGTTTACCATAACTGAAGATGGAGTTTACAATTACCTGCACATGGCCACATTTGTGAACTGTAGTAGGTATGTTTTTAAAATAAATAACATGAAATCATAGTGAGGAGAAAATTAATACATATTTATTTGGATATAAGCTTAGAGTTCTATATAATAAAATCCTTTCTTCAAAATTCCTTACTTAAACCACAGCGGAAGAGAAAAAAAATTGAAAAAAAAACGTTGCAAAAAAAATGGCCACAAGCCACAATATTAAACGTTACCCAGTGATTGTATAGCACCAATGCATCCTACTGATCGCAATCAGATGCGCATGTTACTGATTACAGTTGCAGGTTGCAGAGGTAAAAGAAAAAATTCGCCGAGTTAATTCGTGAAAATTAATGCTATTAATTATTTGGCTGGAACTATCATTAAAAATTTGGACGCTGGATTTTTCCTGCAGATGTCTGTAGCCATTGCTTCGTGCTAAAGTATCAGTATGAAGGAGCTACGCCCCAGCGACGTTACAAATTGTGGTGCTGATAAACATCTTTCACTTATTTTGTTCCCGCTCATCCTTTTCATCAACAATCAACATCGACAGTCAAGATTAGTAGTGCAGTGTGATAAGCATAGATGCAAGACAAAGGATCTTCCTAAGTACTTCTGCTAAATATATAAAAAAAAAAGATCATCATGAAAACATATTTTGCTGGAGATTGACTCATCAAAATTACATCCTATACCCTATGCAAAATATAGCAGATTTTTGACGGTGAGGAATAAAGTCTTAATTGTGCATTCTTCGTTTCCAGTGATTTTTTGAAAAAACATAGGAGTCATAAAAAAAAAGGAGTAAATTAGAAGCTCAATTGGGGGAAGGGTTTACCAATTATCTAAACCGACGATCTGAAGCATTTCTGATTACGTAATAAAGGCTGGGGGAAAAGGATGAACCTCCATGGAGTTTTTGGGGCGATTTAAAGTTGCAAGAGTACATGAGTAAAGGTAAGTACAAACGTATGTATTTTCTTATTTATTAATACATAGTTAAGCACTTATGTTTTTGGAATCTCGCCGGTTGTTCTTTTGTTTGCTGAGCGGATGAAAGCTTTCAAGTACAGGTGTACTAGCACAGAGATCAGATGTACCCAACATCTTCATTTCCTTAAAATTCTGTACTACAAAGAGGCCTAAACTTGATTGAATTAACTTTATAAGAAGGGAGAGTATGTATAGGCATATTGTTTGAAGAATGAAAGAATTTTTTATTGTAATGCAGGTAAAACCAAGAGATCATGTGTAATTGGGTGAGGGAGCTGTAGATTGAAAAGAGTTTGGACCTTGGATCCACGATCCACCAAAATTAAGTACACGGTGTAGCCTTTTTACAATTACTTATCTGCCTACATCCGGATAATTGGGCCCGGGAATGGACAGCTCATCCCTCAAGAAAAATACTAAAAAAGGCACATTAATCCATTATATAGTGATGCGGCTGCCAAGTATATAAAAGAGTCACTTTCACATTTCCAACTGTCTGTTGTTTCCTGACTTCAATTGAGTTAGTTCTAAATTCAGTGCTCCAAATACGTCCTTCATCATGAAATCCTTTGTAAGTCTCAGCCGTTTTGGGGGGAAAGTTTCCCAGATTAACAAAAAAAAAAAGAAAAAAGATTACTATAATTACTCTCGCTGGTTTTGCCACGAATATTCAGAATTGACATTATAGTGCCATCGTACATTGAGAATAGAACTAATTGTTGGGGGTATATTCTTTTTGTAACTAGATAGTTTTGGCTACCCTTTTGACCTGTGGCTCGGCTAATCCCGGGTTCGCACCCGGATACTCCTACGCAACTGCTCCTCAGGTCTACAATTACAATTCTGGCTTGGGCTATGGATATTCCACCTTGACTCAACCAGTCCAATCAGCATATTCTTCTCCAGCCGCCGCAGCTCCTGTCTACACCAATACCCGGTACCACGCCCAAGACGAGTTGGGTCAAGTTTCCCACGGCTATGCCCACCCAGGTATGTTCCCTATTCCAAAGGTCAAACGATATTTTATATTTAATATCAGAAGGAAGCATGAACTGTTTTTTTTCTTTCTTTCTTAAATCATCCCACAGGACAAGCTCGGGCTGAAACTCGGGACGCTGCTGGAAATGTCCGTGGATCATACGCCTACATTGACCCCACTGGGAAAGAAGTACGTGTGAATTATGTGGCTGACTCTCTTGGATTCCGTGCGGATAGCAATGCCTTACCGGTGGCTCCAGCTTCCACTCTTGTTGGCCCTTCTTCAGTGCAATACACCCCGGAAGTTGCCAGGTATAATTCAGATTCAAAAAAATACCATTTTCAACGTTTCCAACTAACCCGAAACACTGTGCATATACACGTAGTAGCGTTGTACAAAGATTCCATTGGAATTTTGACGCATTCTTAACGTTTAGTTATCATCATATTGCATTTGTCTTGACGTTTTAGAGCCAGAGCTGACCATTTTGCGGCCTTCCAACAAATCGCGGCTGGTCGTTCGGGAAGGAATTCAATTGCCCCCAATTTCCCTTACGCCGCTCAACACTTTCCTCCCTCCTACGCTTCTCTACCAGCTTACAGGACAGCTACCTTGACCAACGTTCATAATAACCCAGGTCACGCCCTTAGCTATCGTGTGTACTAAAAGTTGTGTACTTTTTAAAGAAGAATGTGTACACATCCCTTTCAACTGATGGAATATCCTAACGTAGTATAGAAACGTAATGTAGAAAGTGGTTATGTAAGCAAAAATAACATGCTGTTAGACAAGTATAGGATAGTTTTAAATTGGAACGCTATTGATTATCTACTCAGGTAAAAAAAAACTCTACTAAACATTGTACTCGCTGATAACTATGTATATTATTTGATCTATACGGATTTTTAACTCAATGCCCTGTTTTTGGATGGTGGTAATCAACATTAGTATAATAAATTCATTATTATATGCATAATTAAATACGAGTTCACAATTAACTTCCTATCCACATTGGCTTTATATGGGCCATGGATGGCATGGGAGACATTTGGGCAACTGGCCAGACCACCATTTGCGTTGGGAAAAGCATAAACAAAATCACGCCAGTATGTACATCTTGTATAATACAAAGAAAAGGAGGAACTCGATGAGGATGAGACGTTTTTATAAACAAAAGTTTCAAGAAAAGTGCATTGAACGTGAATCCCGCATGATTCAAGGCGAACGTTTTTGACGCAGTCTTTTATTGCAACGATAAGAAATACGAAGTTCAATCTCGCATACATAAAGCAGTCTTGACTTTTGACGGTTCTCCAGTTAGGCACAAACATAACGTCTGGACGGCATATGTGGGTGCCATTCAAATCTTATTATTTTAACGAAATAATAAGTAGAAAAAAAAATTAATCTTGTATTATGGCATCTTGAAATCCTAACATGACTGCATTTAGGTTTAGGGACCATTTTTTTCAAGTGTGAAAAGCATCGTAATGATCATCTTTGTGAAACAGGAATTTTTTAGTGAACCTATTGTAATCACTGCTAGAATTGGCCAATATAATCAACTTTTTCCTGTCTGTAGTCCTTGTCAAAGACTTTTTTTTAAATGAACTTTTGGAAGGGTCCATTAATGTGGTTACTTAGGGATTTTTTGACCTTGGCCAAAATAAAATGCATGTCAGAACAAATTCCGCAGGAAAAGAAAAAGGTAGAGAATCCGAGACATCCGTATCAACTCTCGTTTAAATTTTACTGTAATTCAAAGTTACCCTATAAGCTCGATTATTTGCTCGCATGTTTATCATTCATTCTCCCTCACCTTTTCAGTACACTTGGTTTTCACATTGGCTGCAATTTGAGCGTAATCTTGTCTAATATTGTGTAATTATAATATGTATTCAAAAAAAAAACAAATATGGAAAAAAAATACTTGCCTTGCAAATAAACCATATAGATACCACGCAATACCTTTCAATTTCAACTAAAGTTATAGTGACGAATATGGAAATTAATGGGATATTCATATTAGCATTTTTAGTACTCGTTTAAAAACGTATTTTATTGTTTGAAAGATTATCTTTTATAATGTTGATTGACCCTGGTGAGCTTGACGTGTTGTGCGGATGTTTCTCGCTTGGATTTATTATTTTATTTCTTCTTTCTGGAAAGTGCACGTTTTTCCATGAGCGTTTTACATTTTCGGCGGGAGCGGGTCTTGTCATTGTCACGATTTTCCAACAGTTGCCCTGCCGGTCTCTTTTTCCTCCATCAACTTTTCGGGGTTTTTGAAAGAAAGGTGCCTTTGTCTTCGGTTTATTTGGTTTTAGTTAATTATATGGTCTGTATTACGTTCATCCTAAATAGGCCAAATTCCGTTGAAGCTAACCTTTTATAACGTTTGAAGGTCGTTGAAGGGGTAAGTCATGCTTTTACGTCGGTGTAAAATTTAAATTCCATTCCTTTCAAAATAATTTTGGCAATCATTAGCACAATTCATAACTCGTAGCAGTGGTATTACAAAATGTAGTTTACAATGGTATCAAGCTGTAATGGTGCTTATTAGAATAATGTTTTCCCCCAATTTGCAAAATCGTTGTCTGTATAGAAGGTTCTTCCCTTATAAATTATGATGGGAAAGGATACCAGGGGTTTGATCAAAGTCTGATGTATTAAAATTACTTTGCTATTGTTTTTTCAGTAAAGATACGCCATGGCTTCGCGTTCGCAGGCTGAAGCATCAGAGGACATTCCGGGTTTGGCCGATTTGGAGTATGGGGATTTACACCGGATAGTCCTGCAGGGAATAATGGCAGCTGGATTTTTGGATATCACGGGTGTCAAGTCTGTGTTTCAGTCGGCTTGCAAATTCTTAAGATGTAAGATTCGTTGAATATCTGTAAAGTTTAATTTTCATCTGTGTTAGATTTTATTCCTTCATGGTATTGCTTGGATTCGTAGATACGCCAGAAGATGCACAAAATGCCTTGAAAATGCCTTATGTACAGAAAGTGGTCCGGATGATCAATGACGAAATCAAGCCGTACAATATGCAGATTCGTAGTGCTAGCTGTGAACTGCATATGAAAAATGGCAAAGAACAAAAGTACTTCATTTTTCTTGTGACGTCAGAAAATCCCATTGCAAAGTGAGTGTGTAATTGTGGTACTATATATTAGACGAAAAGATATAATTTTTTATCAACATGTACTTTCTTAAACATTATCAACTGATTTGGCTTTCTTCATCACTGTAGAATGCAAACAATGTTCACTAACTGGGAAGTGGAGATATTCCAAAGGTGCATGGATGGCATATTGAGAAGGTATCCAAACTTTGCTTTACCAATGAGCGAATGCATCAACGTAGTGAAGGACATCGATGCACGGGTTTCTGTATCTCAATCAGAGAAATTTGTGTTGAAAATGATTGATTTGCTATACTTCACAAAACTTTTCGATCCGGTAAGTTTTTTTGATAACGTTGTTTGCTTGATACTAATCTGTAATAGTAACATTAAGCACGACTAAACAATCCAACATTTAATTAATATTTGTACCTTTAACATTTTAGGAGGACGGTGAAAATGATGACTTTGATGTGACTATAGGAGTAAGAACTCTGCGTGAGTTCGAACCTCTACTAACGGAATTCTACAGGGATGTGGTGAGAGTGTGCAGCTATTGTCAGATGATTTTGCTTCACGTAAGGCTTTCTGACCTTGAGTTTCAATTTACTGCTTTAATTACTTTTAACTTGTGATATTGAATATTTGGATGGAGTCATTGCCTATTGTGGTTATTGCCTGCACAGCAAACAAGGCAGAGACCCAAAAGGGTTACACTTACACCTGCGGAAACAGTTTATCGCCATCATTAAGTTTAAGTATTACGGAACTTTTTATTAATTGAAATGGCTAGCTACAACGAACGACTATTTTATTTTTATACTGAACCTTCCAATCAGAATGGTTTGAATTTGTGCCTAAAACTTGAATATATTCAGTCACTAACCCCAGGGGCCACACTTAAATAACTGCTGAATCAGAATTGGGGAATTACAAGTGACATGATAGCATTAGCTAGTACAGCAATAAAAAGAAGTAAATACCGTTTATTTATGTGAGGAAGAAGCACATTTCGACCGAATCGCTAATGATTTTGTTAATTACGCTGTTGGTAATTAACAAAAATATTTTTCCAAAGAACAGCATTATCTTGAAATTAAAACTTTGCGGTTTTCGTGTAATATGGTTAAGCGTAAAGCTCAAGATAAAGATTGCTGATTAATAACTTTTTTTGACAAAACTACATACATTTAATTGGCTCCAAGACTTTATGTGATATTTTCGCTTCAAATCTTATAGCGCTAAATGTTTTCCATGAATTTGGTTTCCGCAATCACATTTAGCGTTAAAAAATTGCAGCTGCACCTAAAGGGGTGTAAGTGTCGATGTGCAATGTTCTTGTTTTATGATTAGGGGGTATTTATTAAGATTTTCTAAATTGCAGGGCTACCGTTGTCCACGCTGTAGAATTTTATTCCACAAGCCTTGCAATAGGAAGTATTTGCTGAAGGCCTCAGATTGCAGTTGTGGTCAATCCTTGAAGGATGAGTCAGTCCTGATTGTACGATCCCGAGACCGAGATGAAGAAGATGAGCAAATTACAGCACAGGCCGTGGCATTGCGTTCCAGTGTTTATCCGTCCACATCAACCGCAAGGGTTTCAACCTCAAGCTCGAGTCAGTTGGCCATCATGGCCGCACCAACTAATGGCTATGATCAACCATCCTATACCCCGAGTAACTCTTTTCAGGAGTTGGAAGGGGTGCGAAATGCTGCTACGGAACGAGCCCCCATACAGGAACCTGTAAAAAAGACAGCTGCAAGGAGGAGACGACGTTATTGAGGAGATTTCAGGTTTTAGGTTTTAATACGTCACAAGCACCTCATTCGATTTAATTTTCATTCTAATGTTCTAATGGTAAGTAGAGAGGTTGCAATAGCAACCGCGTTTATAGCATATTGACAGAATCTTTAAATAAAACTTCCGCTACGTGGGAAAATTATTTTTTGTATTGAGTTGGTTATTGGTATCTGTCGCACGTCTTTAACAACCTTTTAATGACACTGAAAAATAACAGTATTAAATATTTTTTGTAAATCGTACAACAAAACAATGTCTCCGTAGTTTGTAGCTATATTTTCTAACGTGGCACTTATTTCTCGATATCGGTCCTCGATCATTTGTCGCAGCCTCCTCCGATAACCGTCGAGTCGCGTGTCGCGTCGTAACTGTTTAAACGACGATCTTGCGCAGCAACTAACTCTATAGGTCTAGATTCTAGAATTTTTAGGGTACAACCGCAGCATATGCAAATATGCATACCACTTACCAACCAGTACCACTTTTACGACCGGTTATCATCAACTAGTAGTACCATCATCGCACCATGCCATGATCCATAATCCATACATAACCATAAGCCATGATGTTGCGTTTGCATTATAATAATGGACAAAGAAATGATGGAAGTCAATTTAACATTATAGTGACTAAACAGGCAGCGAACAGCGAAGCAGCACACACTTTGCATCTGCATGTTTGCATTACCCATTACCATTATCCTCACTCCTCACCCACCCAGCAAATGCCATATTATTGCAAATTGCAATACGTTATGTGAATCATACAATATCACCCCTTAAGCACAATAGCACCAGCAGCATCCTTCATCATTGGTGCACTGATGTTCAACTTGCATTAGAAATTACCAAGTGAACTTTTACACATTCTTCATTGCACTGAACCTAAATCCCTGAAATCCAGCAGCCAAAATGAGTTTCTTCAGCAATTTGTTTGGGGGTAGCAGTGATCCCGTAAGTTTCCGAAATTTCATCTTACCCAATTCATTCTGTGATTCGGTCTATTTTTTCAGACCTAAATAATGGTATACAAATGCTTTCTGTTTAACAGTGCAACGTGGACGGGAACTGTGAATGCAACCAGGAACTAAAAGACCATTTGAGGAAATGCGCAGGTTACGGGGAGCGTCCTCCAATAATGAATTGTTGTGACATCAAATGTGCGGACCCTTGTAAGCAACTGGATTTGAGTGGACCTCCCACTTGTTCCGGATGTACGGAGGCTCCCCAATGTTGTCCAGCCATAAAAAAGAAGGAACTCGCCTCTTTTTGTCCCAAATGCGAGGTGCCGGCCACGAGTACCTTCAAGTGTCCAGAGGGAACGTGTGATATTAAACCCAAATGTAAGCCCGCGTGTGAGCCCAAGCCTGCGTGTCCTTGCCCACCACCCCCGGAACCGAAACCAGCTAGTACGGAATGTCCTGCCAGTAAACGGAGTTGCGGCTGCAAATCCAAATCCTCATCTGGTGGTAGTTGGTGCGGAAATGCGGATCCTTGCGAGCCCCGGCCATTAAAAATGGTGAGAGATCCCCTTGCATTTCATCGTTGTTCATTTTTGTACGCTTAAGAAGGTCTCAATGCTAGTTTTACTTTCTTTTAGTAAATAACTGGAAGGACACCCCCTCGTTCTGACCTCTTTTTGGAAGCTGGGATGCGTTGAATATGAAAAAAAAAAAATTTGCACACGCACGCGTTCAACACTAATTACTAATTAGCAATCACACTGCACGAATGAATCAATAAAATTCCCTGCTTATTGCACATAATTTCTTCCTTTTCATCATTAATGGAAAAACAAATGGAATCATTTTAGTTATCGTATATCGCACTCAACATAGAACTCATTTGATACATTTAGTGTTTAATTAGTGTAATTCAGGTAATTAGCATGGTAAATTGCAATAGTAATGAGCCTATTAGTTCCGCGTTCCAGCTTAACATAAAAAAACGTTTATTCGATAAGCAAATGCCAATTTTCTCCTTCAATTAAAAATTATATTAGAGAAGGCGACGGAAAGAGCGGGAAATTCAAAAGGAAATAGGAATAGAAAATAGAATCAGAATAAAAAATCTTTTCATTTTCCGGTCTTTTTCCTTGTCTCAAAAAAGTGCTTTGTGAAAGGTCGGAATGTCCCGTTTCCCGTATTTTTCCTTCCTTTTTTCCCCTGTCAAACAAACCTCATTCATCGATTATACACAAGTTCAATTTGTCGTCTGAATTCTCTGAATCCCACAATCACGGTGAGTTGTTGTTTTGGAATTAAATATGATTTTAGAATTTAGTAAAAATTACCGAGTATTTGAATATGTATAAGTACCGCTCACCGTTCACCTGTTTGTCATTTGTAAAAATGACAAGGAAAATGTAGTATTCCGACGGGTTGTGTTGTGAATTGTGACACGTCGAAGTAGAGTGGCACTTGGTTTATTGTCACTTTACCAGTGTCGTGTATTATTTGTTTGTTTAAGTATGCAATACCTATTACTTATTAATATTACCATTACCACTTTTGGTCAAGCGGGCATGTTTTAAATGCTTAAGATTTGATAATTTTGCAGGAATACACTATTGAGATTCGGACACCTAAACCTCACTCCGGGTTGTCATAATGTCATAAAGGAGGATAATCAAAAACATCGTTATGTCTCATGAGCCAGATCTTGTTTTATTAGTGTTGCTTACTAGGTTGTAGACCCCAAAGTATTGAATGTAGTAGCAAATGTCGCAGTATAATCCAAAGCATACAGAGGTGTGACTTCAATTTTTTACTCGGGAAACTAAGACTGAAAATCAATTGGTCATTGACCCTTTTCAAGAATAGTGATACTCAGTTCATCGACAAGACGAACGGGAGGCAAGAAACTCAATATATTCTTTTAAAACAGTTTTTAGCACCGACGGTAAGTTTGCTTATAATTACACTCATGTATTCTTGTGTTATGAGGATATAACTTATACATTTGGTTGCTTTGAAGTCAGCTTAAATGATGAAACAGTCATATTAAATCAATTCAATGTGAATAACAAATGACAGTGTGACATCTTTGTTACTTAATTTTGTTTTTTAGGTAAATATGTGCCTCAGTCACCGTGATACCGAACACCACCACGTCACTGATGTATGCTGCAGCAGAGTCAAATGGAGAAAAAAGATTACATTGGCTGTGCTACCTACCTGGACATTTTTCCTATTGCTTTTACAATCCACGTCAACGGTAGCTGACAATAGGGACGTTGCTTCGAATACTGAGGACTATTATAAAAGAGAGCATTCTTTAACTAGACCATATCAAGGTAAGATGTCTATTTACAGTATTTATCAGCAACATGCCTGCCACCATCCATACTTTCAATTTAGTTAATAAAGGTGTTGTTTTCGATTTATAGGATCCGGTTGGCAAGTACCTAACTGGGACTTCTATGGTAGTACAATCGTGACAAACCAGTACGTCCGCCTAACACCAGATACTCGTTCCCAACAAGGAGGCATTTGGAATGCTGTGGTAAGACACACAATTTGGCGCTAGTGCTAATAAAATAATGTGCGGCAGCACGGTCATGTATTTTGTATATACGTACGTATAATGTTCTTGTACAGTTAATATTGATTTGTGTTTCATATTTTCCGAGCAGCCCATTCGTGCGAAGAACTGGGAAATACAAATACAGTTCAAAGTTCATGGAAAAGGAAAAGATCTGTTTGGAGACGGAATGGTGTTTTGGTACGCCAAGGAACGTATGCATCCTGGCCCCGTATTCGGTTCAAAGGATTACTTTCTCGGTCTTGCTATCATAATTGATACATACAGTAATCATAATGGTCCTCACAATCACGGTCACCCATACATTTCTGCAATGGTAGGTTTTAGATTGTAGTATGGAAGCAATTAAGTAATTGGTACTTCTTTTTACAAATAAGCAATACATGAACCATCACGCAACTACGTTCTTTTACAGATCAATAATGGTACTCTTCATTATGACCATGACCGAGATGGAACTCATACACAGGTCGCGGGTTGTGAAGCTAAAATAAGGAACTCTCAGCATGACTCCTGGGTTAGTGTTCGGTACGAAGGGGATGTCTTGACAGGTGATTAATTATACGGTTTTCACTTTCTTTGCAACTGGATTCTTGTTATCTGTCAGCTCACAAGACAAAAAACAGTTCATTTCACGAATAAAACGCGTATTTATTGAAATTGTTTTATTGCTAATTTGCTATTCACAGTTGCCACAGACATACATGGTAAAAGCTCCTGGGAAGATTGCTTGAAAGTAGAAGGAGTAGCATTACCCACAAATTATTTCATTGGACTAACTGCAGCTACTGGTGATTTATCTGATAACCATGATGTTATTAGTGTCAAAACGTACGAGCTTGAATTTCCAGAGAATCAGGTGAAAACAAAATAATGGTGTATTACATTAAGAAACAAATGAATATCTCCATGTTTAAAAACTACAACATGGCATCTTATATGTATATTTTTATGACGGCCCAGAACTCAGAGCAGAGTGATCATATATTACCTTCTGCTCGGCACTTCGAGGCACCAAGGGAACATACTGAAGACACCAAGAGCTCGAGTTGGTCCGGAGTAAAAATTTTCTTCGTCACCCTTGGAATTCTTTTAGGATTGGCGGCTGCTGCTGTCATCGGAGTTATGGTATACCAAAACCACCAGCAGAATTCTCGTAAAAGATTCTACTAAAACACTCAGCATCTGAAACCTATCGGGTTGTGTACTATTCCGGATGTATAACGAAAGTTATCATTATTCCGCTTGTGAATTTTAAAAGAAAATTTATACCAGTCATTATACACGCATAACCTAAAGAATTTATCCCCTTGTAAGATATTAATGTAAAAGTGAGAATGAAAAAAATTGACATAATGATAAATAAATGATTCACTAGAATTTGTATTAGACACAATGTAATAAAAATTAAAAATATAACATGCAAGTAATTTAATTATTTTGATCTTACCCATCAAAGTAGTACATATTTGTTCTTGATGTGCAACCCAGCAACACCATATTTTTTAAAATTGGTCTAGTCTAGAGTGACCTTTGACCTGAGGGCCTCAACCTTTGGAAGGGAGCTCAGGTGAAATTGGCGCATTTCGTATAGGAATAATGAGATGAATGCGATGCTTGATTTAATTTTGTGAACGTTCGTGTCGCGACTACTTTTCGCGTCGGCGAGAAATGCGGGACATTTGAATTGCTTAATTTGCTTTCCTCTCGAGGGTCTCGGTCTCGGTCTGTCTGGATTTTTTCTATGTTCATGTTCAATTCCGTCATACAGCCAGTGTTAATAATCGCAGTGACTATTTCCCTTGTTATTCCCTCAACTTTTGGTTTTTCTCTCTTTTGAATCTCATATTTTATTATTGTCTCTGTTACACGCACGAGGCTAGGTTCTGTTGCGTGATCTGAAAGAAGATTGTCTGTCCTCTTTTTGTATAGTGTTTTTATTGCAACTCCATTACAGATGTAAAACGCGTGTGGGGAACAACAAACATTATTTAAATACGTTTTGTAATCAAGGAGTTAATTGTTACAAAGCCTTTTGGTTTGTTACAAGTGCCTTACAACAGATGTGTCCTTATACGAAAAGTGTCAATTGAATAATTCGGGATTACGTGTTGTGTAAGTACGCTTTTGCAAATTGTACTTGAATAGACTAGGTGTTCATTAATTAATTTGGATTGTTTTACACATTCAATCTGAAATTCACATGTAAGGCATTGTTGCCCTGTATATATTTTACATTATTCCTACCTGATTTTTGGTAACCTTGTCGTTGATTTCTGAAGGAGAAAATGAATGAATTGAGAAACTATGGCATTTGATCATGCACATAATCTTATGCATACAACTGACAACTACTGTTTTAATGAAGATGTTTTGACTATTGGTGATATTGCTCATTTGTTTTTAGCTTGATTACAAGGGTCCGGTTTTATCTTCAAATCTGGAGAATAATTATTACGACGGGCAAAGTCTTGGAATTACTTCACTACAGAAAGAATGAGTGTTAAACGGGTGGATATTTTAAAGCCTTTGTCAGAGGTGAGACACTCTTTGGATTTTTTGTAATAATTTTTATCCTCGTTTAGGAATGATTATGTGAACGTGGGTTTTACCAAATATTTTACTGACTTTTGTTTCGCGAAATAGCGACTCAAAAACACAAATGAAGGCAAATACAAGGACGCTCTGGTCTTTGGTATCCCTGCTGGTTATGGTGGCCGAGCTTCGCCTGTTGCGGTCACAATAATAAGGTTTGAAGATGCAGAGTCTGTGGAATTAGCTCAGAGATCACTGCCTTTTGGTGTTAGTTTGATCGGCCTTTGCGAATTTTCCGAACAGGATGCTGATCAGCGGTTATATACGGTTAGTTGTTTTCTTACCCTTTGATGGAGATCATAATTTCTAATTATTTAATAATAAGTATTGAAAATCTAGTAATTCTAGTCTAACATCGATTTGTACCGTAAACTATAATTTTTGGCCGTTTTCTTATTGCAGGCAGTTGATTCTGTTAATGATCCTATTCTCTTCAAAGTGATAAATGGAAAGATTTCAGCCAGCTTCGGATTAGATTATTTGACACCTTTACACACTCAAGTAATTTCCACAACGGAGTTTTGGGGAGAGGGCATGTGCACCTTCCGACTCCGTGGCAAAATATTGTTGACGTCTCTGTTGGAAAAACCTGATCTGGAAAATTGTTTTACAAATGCCAAAGTAAACCAAACAAACGAAATGTTTTTCCTACCTGTCAATTTTATAGTATGGTGGAAATGATAAGTGATTGCTTTTTCTATTTTTTAGAACCGAATAGCAAATCAAGCAAGTTATGAGCTCAGTAATGCCCCTGCCTCTTGCCTGTTACCTCGGGATGGAAGATTTGTATCAGAGATAGATAGTAAGAAGTCCCTTACCACTGTTGGTGATATTTACAAGCATATTAAAAAAGAAAGAGACACTCGAAAGACATACTTTCAACCAAATTTGGCACTCATTGAAGTCAATATACTGTACGACCATAGTAAAACTTCGTCAAAGGACGTGGCACCGGTGATTTTGTCTGATGCGAGTAAGTTGTTTATTGCACGTAGTATGTCCGTTTGTCTGGACATTATGAAGTGCACCGATTGAAAAACTTGAAAACATTAATTGTGATTATATGCGTAGGTGCCAGAATTAAGTATTTCGAATACTACGTGGACATCGATGCTTTAGTAGTAATTCCAATGGGTATGCCTGTAAGTAAATTGTATCGGAAGTTCAACAGCGCAGTGTGCAGTCAACTTGAACATGGGATTCACGATAACATCACTCTTCAATTGAAGTATTCTATCTACGCCGAAAAGCCAGAAGTTTTTCATTTCTGGATTCCCTTCGCTCAACACTTTGTGAGCACCACGTATCCACAGAACACGTCCGAGGAAAAACTAAGTGAGTGCCACGCTTTCAATTTCTTTGTAATTTTTTAATACAGGTGTAATTATTGTAGCATTTGTAGAACAAACGAATCCCATAAAATAATTTCAATAATAATAATTCACTTTTTCAGAGGAAGCAAGATTGCTTTTGCATAAGGTTTTTTACGCGTTCGAGACACGTCCTTATTTCCGAAGATCCGGAGCTTTATTTCAGACAGTTTTGGGCCTTATTTCGCCTCACTCGGGACTTCCGGGAAAATATCCAGAGACACAAATTATAAGTGGTCATCTGGAATACAAACATTACATGCAAGATGATTACGATGATAACGGTTGGGGTTGTGCGTACAGATCACTGCAGTCTGTTATTAGTTGGTTTAAAATGCAGGGTTTTACAGCTGCCAAAATTCCAACTCACAAGGAAATTCAAGAATGTCTTGTAAGTTTTGTTTTAATAATAATATATTATTAATAATTAATAATAACCAGTTTTCGTAACAATAGTGTCATCACAAACATCATTAATGAACTAAGAATTAACTCTTAACTGCTTTTGTTTTTATCATTATTATACATACATGCGTATTTATTACTACTACTGCAATAATAATAATTTATTATTTTTATTTACGTAGGTGAGTTTGGGAGACAAGCCTCACGACTTTATTGGCACAAAACGTTGGATAGGGTCTACTGAAGTTGCTTTTGTGCTTGAAGCTCTCTTGGGAATAACATGCAGAATTATTTCTGTGTCTAGCGGGTCTGACATATCTTCAAGGTATTACTCGATTATGAATTGCAACTTAACCTGGGTTGACTGACGATTTCCAGTGCTGAGAGCGAATAAAAACGTGAACTTAACGTGAACCTAATCATTGTGGTTCAATTATTTGTTTACAGAGCGTCAGAATTGGAAGCACATTTCAAGATTCATGGCACACCTGTGATGATAGGTGGTGGAGTTTATGCTCATACCATTATTGGAGTTAGTAGAGACCCGAATGATGAAAACAACGTCCAATACTTGATTCTGGATCCGCACTATACTGGCAAAGATGATTTAAATTCCATCCAGCCCGGGAAATTAGGTTGGGTAAATTGGAAGGACAATAATTTTTGGAGCAAAACTGATTTTTATAACATGTGCTTGCCCCTACTGCCATCCTCAATATGATATTAAGTAGTTTTCATAAGGAATCAAAATTTCAAGAATTTACAATCACGTTGAAGAAATGGATAAACACTTTCTGTTTGGTTCATATCATTCAGAAGCACCTGTTGTTAAACTTTGATATTTACATTTAACAAGATAAAATGCGCAAAATATGGAAACCACGTACCTAAAAGTATAATAATAATAATTATCTATTTATTAATTAATAATTATCTATTTATAAGAACTCGTTAGTGCATAAATTAAATACATATTATACATAAAATATAGTCTAATACTGTTACGTTTTAAAATCTCACGTCATGGTTCTATATAATGTAAATACATACCTTGACGACATCACGAGTTCATATTGTAGAATACATTGTAAATTGGAACCTGGAATCTTGTGAAACTGGCCAATAACGCAATACTGATTGTGAGTTAGTGAAACAATTGTACTATGTATATTTCTAATGAATACCACTTGATCTATAACCTTTGATGTCGACGCAATTTTTCGAAATGTTCGCGTGAAACATGCATGCTTCGGAACATTCATTTACTCTAGCTGTGTGTGTGAGAACCGAAGGACAAATCGTATTGTGCTGACTTTAACAAAAAAAATGTTCTACATGAGTTTCGCTGATTTCAAGATTTTATTTAGTGAAACCTCTTCTAATGATGTTGGGAAAGGGTGTTTGTTCACCTGTATTTTTGTTTGTCAGGAACTATTGGCTACTACGAAAAATCTTAATTTCCAATTCTTTCGATTCGTTTCAGTTGCTGATTCGTACTCATGAACACAAACGTACCACTTACTGGCTCTGGTTATTAAAGTTCACGCGCAGTGCATAAGTCTATGCACATTTTGTGGTTTCATTTTAGTTAACATTGAAGTATGGACCAAATATACATGTGTATAACTAATAGTGGTAGCGTATAAGCTGTTAATTTGTTTATTATGTAAGTTTTGTGTAAGTACTGTAAAAACGCGTATAAATCATGTTTGCATGCTGCGTTTTCAATATTTTTTTAATTGAAAAATATTTTCCTTTTCCATTAACTTCCACGTATATTTCATAAGGTCTTGTACATTCGGAGCTGGACTGATTTTATGATTTCGCACTTCGGTTTCATCCTTATTTGGATCGTCTTGCGGTGATTTTCTTTTTCAGTTTCACTTTGGCAAGTTAGGGTACAATTTTCTTTGTAATAATTTTATTGCAGTTAAAAATCTAATGATAATAAGCGAAGCAGCTCATTTTGTATTGTTTATTATTGTTAAATACTTATCGTAAAACCAATATTTTGTAATAAAACCATGATAAAAATGTATCCCCAAAAAAGAAAAAATATAGTTGAGCTAACAGTCCACTACCCAATGTTATGTATAAAAAAAAGTTAATTTCCAGAAGCTCTAAGCCACAGATGGTTTTTGAAGCAATTAATACGTTCCTTGTGTTGTCTCATTCAAAAATAAGTAACGCAAAAAGTATGCAGACTATTTGAAACGTTGCATCTTTTTTCTTTGTTTTACATTTTTCTTTGTGCAAAGTTTTTAAGGGAAAGAATGAACTGAATGTAATAAGTACAACATATCAAACCAAGAACGACTTCTAGTATGTTGTGCATATAGGAATATACCTATACTAAGCAAAACAAAATTCGTTGATAAAACACAAGAGAAGTCAAGAAAACCTGAAGAGATGCATGCATTTTTTATTGACTTCCTGTATTTACCCTGGTACGTGTGTTTGTATGATTCCTCGAAAAAATCTGAAAAAGCGTGACATTGTCTCTGTTTCTAGTAGACACACAGATTTATGTATGTCTCTGCGTCTCCCTCCTGAATCCTATATCCAACAACAAAATGTAATACTCTTGTGCTCCTTCGGGTCTTCATTCATGTCTTTTGGGTTTCATTTAACTGAAAGAAAACACGTGAACAGAAACCATTAGCTTTTTTTTTCCTTGTATCATCTGCTGGAAGACATAAACTTGTAAATTTTTATGGAAAACATTTGCCTCCTCCATTCGGTTGAGGAACGCGGATGAGAGAGAAAGTGCAAGATTCTAATAGTTTCACAATGACAAGAGTTACACTAATTACACGTGAGTATAAAAGAACTCTGCACCATTCGTACTTCTCATTCCACTCCAGTCTTTTCCCTTCTTATGAATGCTAAATAGGAAACAGTGAAAGCAAAAAAAAAAAAAAATTAAAAAAAACGGAAGATTCCTCAAGAAATTCTTTGGTGGAATCATAAAAAAAAACACAAGGAAATCTTTTACGCATACTCTTTGCATAATGCCCGCTCCAAAGTCTGGGCGTTGTATGAACGGTGTCATTTTCCTTCCGAATAATTTGATTTTTTTTCTTCCTTCGGGAAAACCCTGAAGGCAGAAAACACAAAAATCAAATCCCATGTCAATTTCATTCTTCCATGACCCTGATTGTCAGCTACATTTGCTGGGAATTGTTTATGCATAAATGAACTACTATGAATCCATTCAGCATTTAATTGATATACCTAGGTATTAATGACGGCTTATAGTTGTGTCTACAACTACTACTTTTATTTTTATACAGACTTCCGTTATGTCGTAGCCATAATATAATATGTATAATGAATGTTGATTTATTAATAATATACATACTCATTTTTTAGACTCAAGAACGCTTTCAAGGCCGTTCTGTCGCCTTTCCCTTTTTCCTGGTCCCGAATCTTACAATAAGACTGGAAGAAAGTTCCATGCTCGAGGTTAAATAATAAAAGCTGCCGGTGCAAGTCTTTGCAATGGCACTTATGTAAGCACTTCCTTATCGTCCAATTATTTCTCTCCCATAACATTCATTGCAGTAGCTAACATAATCACTTTAATTTATTGTCCCTATTGCTTTATTTTTTGGTTAAGGTATAAGATTTATGACAAATATTACGGCTTTGCGAAAGGATCTATTTTTGAACGGTTTATTATGCAAAAAAGATTTGCCAACGCAAAAAAGCACAGAAGTACACCACCAGTCCAATAAATGGGATCAACAAGCGAACATTCCAGCTATGGTATTATGGTATAGTACGTCTTAGTATATACGCAAGTTCCTGTGAGCGGATAATTTATTATGTACGTACTACATTATATAATCCGACATTAGGATGTGTTCATTTTATGATCCCTGATCGTCGAAATTGATCAGCAAAAAAAAATGTAATCGAAAAAAAGTAATTAATAACAACATACATATCGACCTGCAGTTAAATTATTCTCAGCTCATATAATTTTTTTTTTTTTTCGTTTTTTTCATGTTTTACTTTCTCCCGTCTTTACCATTGTTATTACTCGTAGGTGCGCCTTCTCGTTTTTCTCTTTTCCCGTTTGTCTCTACTCTGTTTTCTGTTGTCTGTCTCCTCTCTCTCTATCTCTTCTCTGTTTTCTCTCCTTCTCTCTCGCTCTCTTCTCTGTCTCGTCTCGTTTTTCTCTCTCTTCTCTGTCTTCTCTCGTTTCTCTCTCGCTCTCTTCTCTGTCTCGTCTCGTTTTTCTCTCTCTTCTCTGTCTTCTCTCGTTTCTCTCTCTCTTCTCTGTCCTCTCTCGTTTCTCTCTCTCTTCTCTGTCTTCTCTCGTTTCTCTCTCTCTTCTCTGTCTTCTCTCGTTTCTCTCTCTC
>JAQGBT010002295.1:0-24993 GCA_034698585.1 Disparrhopalites patrizii
CCTCTCTCCCTCTCTCCCTCTCTCCCTCTCTCCCTCTCTCCCTCTCTCTTCCTCGCTCTCTTCACTCCTTCCTCACAAACTTTTGCTCACCTCTATCCCCTTAATGTCCTCCTCCACATCTAGTATTCCCTCCCCGCAGGATATTTCTGACTCTCCTCTGTGGGTGCTTAGCAATAAATTCTTTCCCACGCAAGATCCTCCACGACCCTGAAAAGAAGAAGGAAGCCAAGAAGAGCTTCTCTGAATTTGTATAATGGACCTTCCAGGGGATTTGTACATTTTCTCAATCCACCATGATTTGCATGAGATAGAAAGTGGATTCCAAGAGATTTGTCTCCAACCACCCCGCACACAATAAGATTCGATGGACAGCCAGGGCATGTTCATATACGCGTTAGAAAATGCCTGGAGTGGATCGCCTCTACATAAGTGCAGTTCCTGTCAAATTCAATTTCGAGCAGATTTAATCCTGCAAATGTAATAACAGTACCAAACAGAAGTAAGATCAAACAAACAAAAGTGACTTGGAGCAAATGAATTACGATAAATAAAATGTTTTATAGCTTCTTCAAAACGATGCAGGTGACAAGATGTTCAAAATACCAGTTTGAGACAGGATTATGTTCTCATCCGCATAGATAAGTCTATGCAGGGGGAAGGAAGAGGAAGAGGGGAAGGAACATGTGGCTTGAGGTCTGAAGGCAAATCCGGTGGAAAGATCCGAATTTCACAAAGTAGCAGATTTGCAAAAGTTGGAGTGTAAAATGTAAAATAAAAGAGAGAAGAGTTTTGTGGAGATAAAAGAGAAGTGGGGAATGATATGCGAGGTGAATGTGATAAAAGGGTAAGAATTAGGAGGGACATGGAATGTCATGACAAACGCGTGGAATGTTCTTTATCCGCCCACTGGACATGAGTGGAGTATAAAAGACATTTAAAGGCTCTGGCGATCCCCATGATCATCTCTTGCCCTCCAACACAGGCGGATCCAGCGGGAAGGAGAAAGTGGAGAAAGTGGCGGATGAGCCGGCCTTACGCGCTTCCTCTCGGCTCCCTATCTCTCTCCACTCCCATGTTTCCCCGGCTTTACATGGAAAAGGTTACAAGGGACTTAGAGTAAGAGCAAGTCTTTGCCCAGGATTCCCTCTACCCTCTCAAATTCCTTGTGACACAAATCAGGCGGGATGCAAGCGGAGGAGGAGGAAGAGGGGCGGGAGACGGCAAAGGGAAAAGCACGCGGATTACAAAGAACTTGACTGGCTCCACCGAAATCCTCTCTCAATTCCTCCTCAAATATTTCTGGGAACCCCCAAGTATCTTGCATTTCAAGCAATATTTTAAATGACCTTCTCCTCCATTCTCTAAAATTCCCTCAACCTTTCTTTCCTTGTGTATGTCCTCATCTACTTGTATCTGGGATCTTCAAAACACTGATTTTCTACGGGGAAATGTGATTGATAACATACACGGTTCCGACTAACGAGGTGATGGATGAACCTTCAGGAAAAGGGCACTTGCTCTCCAAAGCATTTTGGGAGAAAGTAAAAGTTTGAATGAGGAGAAAGCAAGGTGAAGAGCACGGATGTGGAGGAAATGTGAAAAGAAGAGAAAAATTGCCAAAGTATGAAAAAATAGCCTCGTGTACATTTGAAGGGATGTGCTTTCCTGGTGAAAATGGACGTATGCATATATCCAACATCCATACATACAGAATACGAAGAAGGAAATGGCGGCGCTTATAAAGAAGGAAATGTAGATGTACATCTGTATTTAGATACATACATGTGAAATAGGTATGCACATAGTGAGGACGACGGTGCCCTTAAGGACAAGTGTAGACGGAGCTACATATTGGTATATTTACGTATGCGGGGAGTGATGTATAAGGTGAAAGGATGAGGAGAAAGGAGAAAGCGTGTAGGGAGAAAGTTGGGTGAGAGAGGTTGCTCCTGCTGCTGCGTGCAGTTATCCCATAAAAATAATAATCCCAACAACTCACCCGAAATGAATACTGATCGTGAGAAGGAGGCCGCGGCTTGAGTCCTCACGAAAAAAATCTCACGATTATTACCGACTCATGGGTTAACTTTTATCGGCGATTACATTTTCTCTCTTTTTCTTCCCTTCCTCCCTTCCTCCCTTCCTTCCCTCTCTCTGTCTCTCGCACCCTTTTTGCTCCCTCGAACAGACCCTCTGGCATGTTGTAATAACAACAAATGTATCTCCCTCGGAAAAAAGTTGACTAAAACATTTTCTCTCCCTCGCTCTCTCTCTCTCTCTCTTGTCCCTCTCTTCCTGTCTCTCTTGCCCTCCTTCCCTTGCTGTCTCTCATAAATTTGTATTCAACCCTCGAGAGAAAGCGGAATGCTGAAGGGAAAAGGGCAGCAAAGTAGTTGCTAGGAAGAATTGCGCCGAAATTAACCAACTTTGCTCCTTCCCACTAAAGCTCCTTGTATTAACACCGTCCATGCATATATGCACATTCGACTTTCTCTTTCAGCTTTTATTACCTTGCGACACTTTCCAAAAAGTTTGCTTTCTTTTTATTTTATTTTTCAATTCCCCCACTCTTTCCCCTCCCCAGTCATTTCCTTTGACTTCAGTTATTACAGTAATGACTTTCATATTTTTTTCCTCTTTTGCATAATTTCCTCAGCGGTGCTTCTACCACAAAAAAAAAAGAGATTCCACCGCTTCCCGTTCAAAAGAGTAGAATTAGTTTTTTTGTATTTTTGTACAAAAACCTTCAGAGAAAGCGGGAATCTCCCAAAAGAGTCACAGAATAATGATTACTACCGGGCTTGTCTGGCCTGGCTTAGCTTTGGGACAAAGAAATTAAAAGAGGCGAACAGGGAATGAGTGAAGAAATAGGGAGGACAATTGGGAGAGACAGACTCATGAAGAGGAGAAAAGGAGAGAGATGAACGGCGGGGAGGTACGAGAGAAGAGATTAAAGGAGATACAGCTTTCCTTACATAAAACGCATGAAACCATACTATTTGGTCTGGAAAAAAAGGGGAAATAATTTGACTTTTATTTTCCGTTGTTTGTGTTGCAAAGAAAAAACCACGCACAAATGACCCTGTCATTTGTCAATCAGCCTTTCGAATCACTGCCTTCCCTCTCCCTCCCGCTCTCTCTCTTTTTCCACTTCCTTTCTTTTATCTTGACGGCTCAACTTAATTTGGTCTGGGAAAAGAGAGACGTCGAGATAAAGGAATGGGAAATGCCTTGTATTCCTCAGACTCACAAAAGAGTTTTTTTTACAAAGTAAAAGACGGACACAAAGCAAGAGACGAGCGAGAGAGAGAGAAAGCATGGAGTGATCCAAGTCAAGTCAAGAGTCATTCATCAACGGGTTGAGAGTGTACCATGGGAAAAGGTAACCTCCGTTGCCAACACAAACAACCTCGCAGATTACGATCGTGCATTTCCCCCTCCTGTATTAGTCAAATGAAATCCAGGCACACCTCGTGACTGGCTAAAGCCATCCCGATTTCCAGACACGACAGCTCCCATAATGAAGCCAGAGAGTAGATCCACAGCAAAACAAAAGAGCAAGAATAAAGATGGTTTGGGAGTGTGTGGATGATGTATAGGTACGTGAAACATCACTGACAGCTTGGATCGGTACATCTGCGAATGAATGTACAAACACAAAAAATAGTAACAAATCGTAAAAATAGTAAACAAAAATGAATGACCGTAAAATTACAACTCCTTTTCATTATAATAAAAACAATAGATGACATGACTCATGCATCCTTCGCGGTCATAAAAGCTTACATTCATTGTTAAGAGAGGCGTGCATAAAACTTGCTGTTTACTGCGTAAACAGAAATAAAAGGATGAGCAATAATCTTTTGGAGGATCTCATTTGGAATAACACAGCCTCTTTTGGACAAGAATATTAACTCGTTGTATCTCCTCACAGATTCGCCAAAACTAATATTGATCTGGTTACTCCTATGAAGTATCTACCTGAGATCAACATGAAAAAAGCTGATGACAAAAGAAAGCTGAAACAGGCTCTGTCGTAACCGGTGAAACGCACAACCCTCATCTCTCACACACTCTCTCTCTTGATATATCCCCAGATTTTGTGGTTGGCAAAGAGCATAAGTGGATGAGAAAGTTGAAGATGCAGAGGAAAAATAAGAGGGGAAACCTGAAGATGGAAAGTGTGTAATGAAGAAGAACATAAGTAAGTGAGAGGGAGCTGTGGAGTCTGAAAAAGTCTTTGGGGAGGACAGGAGATCTTCAAAAAAAAAAGGAGGGCGGATAAGAGGAAGAAAAAATAAAAGTGAAAGACACTTATAGAAAAGAGGAGAAAGGAAATGGAGAGAAATAAATAAAGCGTTGCTCCTTGTCGTGTACAATTAAATGGCAAAGGATGGAAGAAGAGCCCTGCTGTCACATTGACTTTGTTATTTGACTCAAATGCTACAGAAGAGAAAGGAGAGAGTGAAAGCGAGAGTCTCTAGACTCATTTGAGTCCTCGCGGCTGAAGGATCCTTCTTACTACACACACGTATACCTATACACATAGAAAATCTTTTAATGGAACTGCACAAAAGAAACATTAGTTAGCCGACAACTTTCTCTCTCCCCGTGTCTCTCATTCTTTCTCTGTCTCTCTCACTCAGACCTGAGTCAGGGGAAAGTACAAATCAATTCCATCTTCCCTTTTCTCCCTTTTCTATCTAATGAGAGTCCCCCAATCAGGTCTTCAAATAAATTCCCTTTTTCCTCATCTCGCCTCTCTCCGTCCCTCTTTCATTCTCCTCTCTCATCTTATGACCACTCCAGGCATCCACATAACAATGGGCATAGAGACCTGAAGTTTTGCAAACTGAAATCGCTGCATTAAGGTGAAAGCAAATCCTTTACACGCTAAGCCATTGAAAGGCAAACTACACAAGAATCTCATAGACCATCACACTGCATTACCATTGCCAAAGTAAATAAATTGTTCTACACATAATAAATGGCCATGGCAGGTAAAAACATGAGAGATGCTCAGAGGACATTTGTGAAAGTTGCTTTGTTGGTTCCAGTTCAAAAGGGATAAAAATGGACGAAGAGCTGTCGAAAAGAGAACCTTGTTTAAGTCAGGTAGATTCAATGAAGAAAGCATTGAAAATATTTACTGTCACTTATGCATTTTTGTAATTGGAACTCGATTGTTTTCTCGTTTTGTTAGTCGCACAGCGCTATTCCTCTGTAAAATGCACTCTCACTTTCTCCAAAAGGAAATTCTCGTTGCCATTTCATGAGACGTTTATTAAAAGTTCATTGTCTACTTTCATCCTCAGTCATGGTCATCCCATTAAAATCACCACTGCCGGCACTTTCACGGCTCGTCCTAGCCAATTCCAAAGGAGAGGCACAGTGTACAAAGGGAAACGTTTTGTTTGGTGGAGACAGACGTCTTTCATCATACATAATTCATTAATATGCCAACAAGCCCACACAAGCATGGGTGAGCTTCCGGAACAGCCCAGAAACAAGGAAACTGAAGAAAAGTTTTCATATTTAGCTATTTTCGTTGGGAAACGCGCGGCTTTTGAAAACTAAATAATGATTTGCCACTTCCAGATAGTGCTGAAGGAAGATGTAAGTTCTTGAATTGACTCAGCCTTAATATTTGAAGACTATCGGATCCACAATGAAGCAAGAAATGAAAGTTTGGTCGACCAGAAAAATAATGTTGCGGTGATAGTGAAAAATTAGTGAAGAGAAATACACGTGGAAAATATGGAAAGACCTCGTCATTCATCAGCTAACAGGATAACGCGAATACTGGTTAAAAGAAGAAAGCAGAGGTAGAGATATCGGAGTGAAAGCAGGCTTTCACCGCCCAGAAATGAAATGCTACGCTGTATTCATTCACAAAAGGCTGGGGAAGAAAAAACGTAAATTAAGTCGTGGGTCTTTATCCTCATTTTAAAAGCTTCATCAGAGCTACATTCACATCTGTATTTCCTATTCTTGACTTGACTGATATTCGCCCTCTGCTTTTTTTATCTCCACACCTCCTCTCCAAAAATTTTCAATTCAATTAAGCAAAGACACGGGGAAAGAGGAGGATGACGGGTGATTTGTGTGCAAAATTCATTTAGAGTAGATATGAATGTAGATATGAATGTGCAAGCTCTTTGCTTTCTCCACTTATGCCTGGTAGATCTGTATGCAAATAATAGATCTTCTTTCCCTCCAATAGTCTGCCGCCTTTGCACTCTCTCTAATCCTCCTTTATACCCTTTTCCTCTTCACATTTCTTTTTTCCTATTCATTTCCGTGGATATGTTTATCTTTCCTTTTTCTCGCAGTCCCTGATTAGTGGCCGCCGGAGTTAAAGGTCGTATAATTTACAGAATTCTACATTCATTCATTTGTTCTCATGCATTGCATTCCTTCTACTAACAATGTCCCTAAGCCCACTCTCGCGTCTTCATCTACCCAAATAATTCAGCCTTGCTCATTCTTACACCCATATCTTTAATTTTACATTTTATTTAATTTTCAAAGAAAACAAACTTTCAATGACGTCAATTCCATAGACGAAAGTTTGCAAACTTTTTTCCTGGAGGTTTGTTTTCTTTAGAAATTGAAAAGCTCGTGTACATTTTTTGGCGTTCAAATAAAACTTTATCGGCCTTAACTTTCCCCTGGGAAAGGAGGTAGCATAGGAGTCGAAGAGAAAAGGAGAGGAAGGCGGAAAGAGGGCAAGGCTGGGCCATATGAATGCTCTCCATTTGAATTGCATATGCATGAACACACTTTGGATGCCACTCCCTCTGATTTTGTGGTGCAAATGAAAGAAATGCTCACTTTTATATACAAGTATAGACGGTAAGGGAAGCGCAGGAGATTTGATGCTGTCTTCCGTAGTGCTCCTTATTTATACGAACTAATCAGACGTTAAATTGGGAATTACCTATAAATGTGCATCAATGTCCAGCATGATCAACTGCCTTCCATACTTCATTGTGAAAGCAAAATTACAAGGGACGCTAAGGAGGAATTTCACTTGCAATTACACAGAGTACAAACAACTCACAGGAAGATTTCGGGGAAGGGAAATATTGAGAAAAACATCATGGGTGCAGAGAATGCTTTGGATTTTCCTGCTTTGGTTTTAGCAGGATGCTTTCACCTCGCCGTGGCTTGAAAAGGTAAAGAGTAAACATCGCTGCCTCATGGCGAAAGGCCCAAGATGCAATTTCTGGGAATGTACAGGTGTATATATACGTAATTCCCCGGAGTGTGCTTGACCCCTGCATAATCACTACTTTCCTCGATCAGTGCGTTTCTTTTCTGATATAAAAAGAAACGAGGGGAAAGCTCCGTCGGGAGGATGTGTGTGCTATTAGCACACGCAATTTCCCTTCCTCTACCCTTCAATTTCCAGACGTGAGGAAATCCAGGCAGAGAGAAAAAAAGAAATGGAAATCCACACGCATTCTCTCACTCCCACGTATTTAGTTCCTTTCTCCGTCCCAAATGCCTACAATTGAAAAATGCGAGGATGCTATTATTATATGCTCGGGAAGTGAATAAACTTCAATTTTTTTTCTCGTCTCCAATTTCCAAGTCAACCAACTTCTTGGTTCCTAATCATAATTACAACACACATTTTTCTCCACATTTGTTTCAGTGAAAAGTAGTCCTCGTGTGTTTTCTTGAATGTTGACCTTTTCTCCATTTCCGTTTCCCTCTCAATTGCGTAATAAATAGGACTACATACAGAGAGTGAGCCGGAGTATAGCAAATTAACTTTCTCCCTCAGCCATGCACCACTCCACTTGTTTCCCACACATGGAGGACTCCCACCCACCCGCCGACACGGACTCACGCAAATCCCCGGCAAAAAGCAAGAACCAAAGAAAGCAAAGCCCATCGCATGCAAACGCTGTTACACAGAACAATGCTCCTGGTGGAATTGGTGAAAGTTGAAATCAAATACACGTCGTATCACATCAATGAACAACACAACTAAATCGGGGCGACGTAAAACTGGAGAATATACACACATATGACCTTCCTTTTGGAATCACACAAGAAAGAGATACTTTTGAGTGGAGAAAGTGAATGGGAAAAAGGTAATGAAAGTATTAAACAAGGGAAATGGCAAGGACGTAAAGACGTGAGGACGGAGATACGAAAGATCCACGAATGTTGAAATAGATGGAAAAAGTGCAGAGGAACTTGCAGCTGGTTGAATGGCAGTGGATGGCGGGAAGATCGGAAGCGATTGGAGACAAATACACGGGCTTAGCCAAGGCAAGGAGTGTGATAATGAATGAGGGAAATGTTTTTCGGAGAGACAATGAGCTTGGAATGAGAGGTGGAGGGGAAATGGGAGTTGGCAAAGAGAGAAAAAGAGTAGAAGAAACATTTGTTTGAGAAAACGTGCGAGAGGTGACGACCTTTTCCAGTCCCGACAACGTTGGCTGGCTGCCTCTCCCGCTGCTTTTAGGGCAAAAGGAAGGTAATAGTAATCGTAAATATTCGACAAACAGCCTCTAATATCTCCACCGGCTCTGTCGGTTTTACCCTGCTGTCATCTATCCCCTTGTCTCTCCGTACTTTCTCTCTGCTTCTCTTTCCCCGGTGATCTCTCCTCCATTGGCCCTTCCTTCATTCAGTGTCTCGCTTTCTCCTCATTCCGGCCTTCTACTCCCTTTATTTCTCTTCTCTATGTGTTCTCCCCATTTTTGTGCACCGTCTTTCATGTTGCAGCTTCGTTTATCCCCTGGAGAAATGCATTGCCACCGTCTAGAAATGGTGAGTTCCCATAATACTAGCATCTCATAAGCCATCAAGATGTTTAGTGCACACATGTACCGCCGAATTCTCATTCCACACAACATTTCCTCCCTCCACCACTTTGTAAATAGACTAGTTTTTCTGGAAAGTTTTCCCTCACCGAGAAAATGTGAGCGGGCAGCTAAGCAAGGAATTTCTCACGTGGAGAAAGCATTCACAGAGCTCCAAGCGGTGCTCTTGGCCATGTTGTCTCTGCATTTCCAATGCTTTCTCTTTTGCACTTTCTGGGCTTGTGCTGCTGTGCAACCAAAAAATTCAAAAGCCTCCAATGAATTTGTGTCAAAACAAATCAATGAATGCGCGATTTTTCATTTCCAGGGAATTTCGGGATGAGATTGAACAGAAATATGGTGAGTGAAGGGAAAGATTGTTTTTGGAAAATTTTAGGTATTATTTACGTAAGTTCAAAGGAGAACAGATACGATGTGGAAAGGATAGTTAGACGAATGTTATGAGTTATTTAAATCACGCGTCCTTCAGTCCTTTGTCTTTCCTCGTAAAAACGGGGGAAAATGGATTTTCGACATCTATAATTTGCTGTTGTTTTTTCTGTATTTGGGAGGACTTTTAGGAGGATGTAGCTCTTCCTTCTCCCTTGTTTTCCCCTTCTCCTCCCTTTGTTCAATCTTGTGTATTTTTTCAACTTTCTTCTTTTGATCTTCCCTTTTTGTCTACTTCCCCTCATCTCTCTACCACCCGTCTTTTTTCCATCGGGGTCGTACATAAACGCTTTCAGTCCCCATTTAAGCTTTTTCCCTTGTTCTTTCCCTCCTGCCTTTTCTTCTCCGCCTAATGTTTTTTCTGTTTTGCTCTTTCGCGGAGGTGCAGACATACATATTCCGCTTCCTTTGACGTGATGTGCATCTTCCTTTCTTTTATTCTTTGTGGTTCTTGCTGTCCTGATTTTTTTCTTGCACTTTGCCTGTCCCAGACGGGGATAAAAAATCTTGTATTTCTTGTCTCTGATTTCCCCTCGCTTTCTCTCTTCCCTTTCATGTTCCTTCCTCTTTGTCCATCTTCTCTCCAGCTCGCATTTGTTTCTCCTTGCTTTCTCTCTGGGCGAAAGCTCTTTCTGATTTGTTTGTGGTCCACGCCTTGCACATGCTGCTGTTCTCATTCTCTCCCTTTCTTTCTCCAGTTCAGCCTCGTCTTCTCTGACTCGGCTCTTGTAATTCTTTTACTCTCCTCCCAATTTCTTCCCCTCTGCTTTCACCCTCTTGAGCTCTTGTAATTGTTTTCACATCTCGCTGGCTGCATGAGCCTCTCTTGCTCTGTCTCACCGTCTTTCCCCGCACAATGATATTCCGCCTTTGCGTCAGCAGACCGTCCTATGCTCAAGGGTGAGACTATGGAAAGGACCTTGTCTTTCCCGACAGCCTCCATTTCCATTTCAATTCCGCCTTTTACATTTTTCAAATGGAATCCGCAAATGGACTTTTTTGACAAATATTACTTACATTTTATTCAATTACGTCCTTTGTGGTTCTTTGTAATGTAAAATAATCTTGCGAAAGAACGGGGAAAAAAGTAATATGATGAAGCTCATCTAGTATTGCGAAGGATACTGCAAATGTATGTCCGTTTGAATGGAATATTCGCCTTGATGCAGAAGAATAATAGTTGCTGATGAAAAGACAGTTTACGTCAGACAAGCTTCAGTGTGAAAAATAAAGTGCATACTGAGAAACTGGAGAAGAATGAATTGTAAAGAATTGCATAGGAAACATAATTTGGTTGAACCTGAGATTTTTTGCAGTCCCTAAAGACGGAACAAGACGCGTAAAAAATATTGACAAGTAAAATTGAAGGAAATAATAATGTGCAACATACACGACAAAAACTTGTAGGAAGAAAAGATAAAGAAAAGTTTGATGGAGTCCAAGAGAGGAAATTTGGAGGAAGGAATAAAATGGAGAGGTAGAGTGGAAATTCCTTTGGAGGAAATATATTGGAGGGAAAGTTTTGGAAGGTGAAGAAGAAATTTGAATGTTGTGTGGCGGGATGGGGATGAGGAATGTTGGAGGGGAAGAAGAGATAATAAAGTGCGCGGGATGAGAATGTGTCCGTGTCTCCTTGATTACTCACACTTTGTCGAGAAACTGACAAGGGAATTGGAATTTGAGGGAACGGAATTGCTGGTTGTTAAACTTTTACGACATCTCAATCTATTTGTTTCCTCTCTTTCTCTCTTCCTCTCTCCCTCCCTCTCTTTTCTCCTATATGTCTTCCCTGTATTTCTTATATGGACGCTCCTCTGTCTTCCGCTCCTTCGCCAAGTCCCACTTGACTCCCGCTATAAAAATATCTCGTGTGTCACCCGAAAGAATGCCTACTATTTAAATTAACTCTCTCTCACTCTCCTTCCTTCTCCGGCTTCCCTCTCCTCCCTCCATTCAAACACCCTTCCAACTTTCCCTTTCACTTTTTCTTCTCCTTTTTTCATCTGCTTTCACTTTTGTGGCTCTTCTCCTTCTATTTTTCTCCCGTGATCTTTCCTCCGACATTTTTTCACTCTTTTCTGTTTCACTTTCACACAACTCTATTGCTTCCTTTTCATAGCTTGTCCTTCCATTTGATTTACATGCAAACGCTTTCACGGATCCTTCTCATTTTGTGTAGATACTTTCTCCTCATCTCTCTTGACAATCTACCACTGTACTTCTTGTAGCTTCGCCCTCCTGCTTTCTCTCACCTTTCCGCGATTAATTTGTCTTGCTTTCCCTCCACCGTTTCCTCCATTATAAATATTATATGTAATTACTAGTAATATGTATCTATTACTAGGGCTTTATACTGCTGTAAGGATTATTGTCGATGCTAAATTTGCATTTGAACGCCGTGAACAATTTGCGTGGGAAAATAAGCATCATTCAATATAATGAAAAATTGAAAGCAGAATTATATGGAGCAATTTAATTCTGTAGGATCCATCTTGTGTCGTATTTGCAGTAAGAAGCGCTGTGTAGTCATTGGTCCCTGGATTGTGGAATATATGGCTGCAGGAAAAGGCCATTGGTGGTCCCCGTTTTCCGAAAGAGTTTTGGCAATTTGATTAAGAGGAAGAAAACCACGATTGTTCCCTAGACTTTCTTCTCCGAGGAATGAACAAAGAAGTATAACTAAAATAGAGCACACACAACAAGGGAAAGGAGAAGAAATCCGAGGGACGAGCACCATCCTTAGCCTGAGCTCTAGCCCTAAGCAGCCTTAAGGGAAAGAACTTGCCCAACTTCAATTGTTACGTTTCTCGCCATTACACGGCGTATAGAAGCAGTTGTCAAGGAGGAAAGTGAAGGGAATGAGAGTTGAAGGAAAAGAAGAATGATGAGGGAGATGATGATGCAAGCGGGATTTCCTCATATTTTTTGGGTGCGCAAGGTGATGAAATAACCCGAAACAATACAAGATTTCTGGTTTCTGGTGAAATTTTAATTATGCATTTCATAAGCCACATCCATGAGCAACTGGGCTTCTCTCCCTCCAGTTATTCCTACTAATATGGTCCTTCCAGCCGGATTTTTGTCTCAGTTGGGGCACAGCATTCCCAACATTGCCCCAGGTGTTCTTCCTTTCCAGGTAACTCTGCAATACCCGCTTTTCATGGGAGCACCACACATTCTCGGGAATTTCATTCCCACACAACACATTCTCTAATATCTGTTTCCCTGCAATTTATGTGTAATATGATCAAAGTACACACATTTTGCCAGAATATCTGCACTGCAAAGGTGCTTTTTTAAACCATTATTAATTTTTTTTATTAATTATGAAATTCATGTCGGAAGATTTCCTGTTTTTAAAAAAAGTTGTCCAAAATAAATTCCTGTTTGTTTGTGTAGCTAAATATGTTCAATTAAACTGTGAAGCCTCCAAATTGGATCACAAATCATGGAATTCGTCATCTACAGACGAATAAATCTCATAGAATGATGAAATCCTTGAAAATTGAGAAAACCCTGGGCCTTTAGAAAGTGATTCTTTTATCACCTTCCAGTGACAATGGGCTCTTTGGAGATGCGTGGAAGCGGATTAACCCATTCCATGCCTTCGAAATGCTCCGTGCAATTATTTTAAAATCCTCCCATCCACATTTCTCTCCTGTTGCTCAAACAAGTTTGGATTTAGAGGATTTAGCCTTTTCCTGGGTCATTCTCAATTTCCAGTGAATCGGTCTAGAAAGACTGTGATAACTCCCATCTTGATGTTCCTATTGGTCCTGGACATACGCAGACGATGACGAGATTTCCCTCGCAGCGAACGGAGAGGGAAAGTTATGGAAACAAACTTCTCTCTAAAATGTGTAGATACACACATGCTCCTAACTTACAAGTTTAATATTAATGAAGAGAAAAATTATTAATTGCTCCAGTCACCGTCGCCATGAGAAAATCTTGGGGTTTTTATGGAAATCTGGTTGAAAAATAAACTTTGGACGGTGACCCATTCTGCCTCTACCATGACTTGAGGATGAGGAGAAGGGGAAGAGAGAGAAGCCTATGGAGAACTTGATGTAAGATAAATATTTGTGGAGTGCGTTAATTAACTTTTTAAGAAAAACAAGAAGAAGTGCTTTTCGACTTCACATCTTCTTCTCCTTCCCCGCACGTTCTTCTCGAGGGCAGGCGAGATTTTAAGCCCAAAGTGGAGAGACTGAGAAAGGACGAGAGAGATGGAGGCAATGGAACATTCAAAGGCCTGAAACTACTCTCTCCTACGCGCCACAAATATCTACAGATATCCTGCATCACAAGACGTGACTCTTCCTCCTTGTATGGCGGGAGGAGACATGAAGGATCTTAGAGGCTGTTTATTATAAGTCTGTGTGGTGATTCGGAGCGTGTAGAAGAGATGAGCAACTCACATTTTCTTCTTCTTCCGTCCATGCGAAAATCACGGAACTTGTAATCAAAATACATGGGCTTTAATCCACTCCGATGATTTGAACTAAACCACAGCTTTCTCCTCTCTCTCTCTCTCTCTCTCTCTCTCTCTCTCTCGCTTTCTCCACCAGCAAACCTCGTCGTCCTCCTCAACCACCTCTCCCTCATCTTATCCCAATTCCCATCCATTCCCAGAAATCCTTCCGGGCTTGTTAGACTCAACGCTGAGAGGCCCAAAAGCATGGACATGGAAAGAGTGAAAGAGCAAAAGAGGAAGAGAAGAGCCAGGGAGAAGTGAGAGAGAAATCCCTTTTGAAATGCCAATTCGATGACGTATTAATTATCTCTCCCACTAACAGTTTTCCCATTCTTTCATCTTTCCCGCCTAAAACACACACTTTTCGCATTTCGCATTTCGCCTCCCGTCTTTCCGAGAAATCCTTAATGATTTCATACGGACTTTATGAATTTTCACTGGACACGCACTTGCCAATGAGAGCTTTCAGATGTATTCACGCCTGTCATAATCGCAGTCATCTTCTTTATATCTTTTTCTTAGTGCTCTCGCCTCCTTTGCACTCTATTCAACTCCTGCATTATTTTTTCTCAGGTCTTTTGCCACTTGCGAGAGGTTCGAGCTTCCTCTTATCTTGGTGGATTTGCTAATTACATGTCTACCCCTGCTTCCCAGCCTTGTCAGTGCGGAGAAGCGTGAATTTGTTTCTATTTTCGTCCATTATCGTTAGGCTTGCAATTGATTATTCTTGGCTTGTAATTTCTATTTTGAAGAGATATTGATCGTATTTTAAAGTCAAGACGAACGATGGAGTGTGTACAATTTTCCCTGGATTGAAACATACAGCTTGTACAATGATGACCGCACAAATATTCACAAGCTGGGAAGCAACGTGAGTATAAAGCTGTTGTGCAGCGAATCCGATTGACTTTTCAGAGATTTCAGACTAACCCTTCCGAGGAACTTCTGGTGATAAATCTCTCGTCATTATGCACTCACCTCTTCATATTCATATTGGATAGCCGACATAGAGAATGATTTGGACTGACAGGGAAAAAAGAGACGGGAGAATGTTTGGAGGGAAAGATATGGTAATGGTATGTCATAACAATAAGGCTAGCATCATGATGAGGGAAAACACTTCTGCTCACACGCAGTCCCGCCTTTTTTAAAGACCTCGCAAATTCTTCCACGGCAATGCCGGCAAAAGGGACTAAAAGCTAGAGCAGCTGGTCCCTCATAGCATGACACATAACCATTTCAAAGCTCAAGCTTTCCCTCGTTTTCCAAAAAAGGTGGGCGAAAGTAAGAAAAAAAAGAAAAAAAGACAAAAGCTTTTAACAATCAGGAGATTAGTAAAGCTCATTTTTCTCCCTGGAAAGCTTCAAGATGTAAAAGATGATGATGATGAGTAGGAGCACAGGAAAGCGAAAGATGAAATTTGGAGGTTCCTGCAGTATCATTTTCCCTGTTACTCGTCCCCAGAGATAAACACGTACTTTCTTATGAATATAGGTACAGGCGTATATTTAGATGCGTATACACATGGAGATACGGATTCTCGCGGGGAAGGAGATAAGCGCCCATGAAACTTTCCCTGCTAAAACCTGTCAAACACAATGCTTATTAGATCCGTCCTTCCTCCGAATTTTCATGTTATACTTCCTCCTCCTTGAGTATATATTTCTTTCTCACTTTGTCCTCTGTCACCCCCTTCTCTCTCTCTTTCTCTCTCTCCCGCGGTTTCACTTATTCCTGCTTCTACACTTTTGTTTTTCTTTCTGACCCGCCTTCTCTTTGTCTTACTTTCTCCTTTTTAATTTACTTTCTCCGTTTTGCCGGCTTTCTCCTTTTTTGTCTTGTTTCTTTCTGGATCCAACCTCGCTCCTTAACTCCAAGTTCTTCCTTGTGAACGCATTAGGCCTTGTATCTCCCTCCGTCTTCTTTCCCTGTCCATGTGACAGGGAGTTTAAAAAGAGAAGGACATAATGGAAGGAGAATCTGGATGATTCCAGGCCGGACTTTCCCCAACGCCGTGTGCATACAAGGGAGAAGGGAAGCTATAAAATCCCATCCAAATATTTGTCTCCCACTCCAAACTCTCAAAACTCTCCCTCTCCCCCTCATCTCTCCGCTCTCCCTCAGTTGTCACATTTTCATGAGGCCCCTCGTCCTCCCCATGTTTGCATGAAACGCCTCAGGAAGGAGAGCCAATGGCGGAGGGAGAGGGAGAGCGGCAGAGGGAGAGAATCGGAGAATGAGGAAAGTGTTGGGGAGCGGAGAGGAACGGCAGTGTGGGAGAAGATACTTAAATTGATTTATTTTTGTCCTTACCTTTTTAAAAACACATTTAGATTCATTTCCTTACACATTACACTCCTATTTTTATCGACGACAGAGACAAGCAGGCTGGATGGGGACTCTCTTTTGCCAGCATATGAGCTGTCAAGGAGGGGAAACCATTCATTTCAATACGTGTGCCTAGCCACATAGCCACACACACACGCTCCAAGCCAGTCTTCCTTTTTTTACTCCAGGCACCAAATCCTTTTGCGCGTGAAGAATTAATTATATGCTCACGCTCTCCTCCAAATTCCCTCTTCCAATATTTACTCTGTCCCTCAAATGTAAATATACATTTATATATATATATATATATACATACAAATGACTATCAGTCCGGCCCGTTTATTAGGGCGGGCAAAAGCCTCGTCCTAATTCCGCCTTCAAAGAAGCTCTAATGTGCCATGTTAATTCGTGGTTGAAAAGCCAAACTAAAAAATGACGTATAGTTTGGTCCCTATTCATATACACTGTCTTATACAAAAAGGTGGTCCTTCAAGCCGGATTACCCCTTCCAGCGCCTGGCAGCTAACAACTAAATAAATATTTCTGGGGGGATCTACTGGAAACCTGTCTTTTTGCAGAGAAACCAGTGCTGTCACAATGCTTTTTCCAGCGAGGTGAGAAAGCGGGTGGGGGCCGGGAAAGTAGGAATGGAGTGAAGAAAAGAAAGAGCAGAGGATTAGCTAAAGCTCCTCAGCGAGAAAGGAAGGAGAAATGAATTGTGTGAGTATAAGACATGATTTGTTTACGGATGTTGACGCTGACGGGTTGGAAAGGAGAGAGCGGGAAAGATAAAGATTAAGAGCAAAGGGGGAAGCGGGGAAGAGGAAGGAAAGAACCTCAGAATTACCAGACACACATGAAGCCTGCGGCGATTTGAAAGCCTCATGCTGGCATGCCATGGCAAGCAGTAATAAGGAGTAGTGGGGCAGGAGCGAGATTTGTCTTCCTCTTCGGCTCTTCCTTTTTTGCGAGACAGAGAGAAAAGGACGTGGCGGGGAAAAAAGTTTGTTAAAAAATAATCGTTAAGAATTTATTACTCCAGAAAATGAAGGGGTAGTGGGAGATAGGATGAGAGAAAGAGAGTTCTTCGTCCAAAGAAAGTCTGGAGGATTTTTTTTCTTTCTTTTGGCATTCACTCCCATTTCGTGCTTTCTCCATACTTTCTCCATGCTTTGACTGTATGTCTTAAACAAGTCTGTACATGTGCCGAGAGTTGACCATGCTTTCTTCTGTCTTCTCCTCCCTCCCTTTCCCTCCTTTTCTCCTTTTCTCTCACTCTCACTCTCTCTCTCTAGGAATGGGAAGTGTGCCAGTAACTGGGAAGGAAAAACAAGCTGGTCGCTTGACGACCATTTTCCACGTTTTCCCCTTTGTGTACCACTCCGACCGAGTTTCTCCGGTGGATATGCGACGGGAGAAAGCAATGGGCATTATAAGCGGAGAATTCTTTCGCTAATCTTATACGTGCGTGCCCGGGTAATGTGTAACGCGTATATTTGTACACAGTCCGGGAATGTGCATGGGCGAAATGCATGTAAATGTCCGGGATATTAGATGTACGTAGGAGGAAGGAGAAGGCTGAGGGGGAGGACATGTATAGACCAAGACACGCACAACTCTTCCTCTCCAGCTTTCTCTCTCTCCCTCTCTCCCTCTCATTCCCTGTATAAATAAGAGCAAAAGGCGCATCTCTTTCTCTGCAATATCCATAAATTTCCACAGTTTCCCCATTCCCTTTCACTCCACACACAAACGTATAGACGCATTTTCTCAAAACTATTTTTCACAGGAATCCGTACACGTACTTCGTAGCATCCGACTATTTTTTGCTGCCTTTTTCATGCTTATTAGTAAAAAAACATCCTCAGTCTCTCGCAACATATTATAGCGTCTGACAATGAGTTCCGCTTGAGCAATGGGTCAAACAAGGAAGGTGCAAAGGGTGGATTCCAAGCCTAACTCAGGAGAAGAAAGTTCACTTTCACTTTTCTCTCCCAGATCATTTTTCTGTTTTCTCCCCTTTCTCTATCCTGGTAATGCGGATTTCCCCATGTTGGACCGTCTCTTTTTACTTCCTTCTCTCCTTCAAACATTTATGTAGCTATGTACTCTTTTCCTCACCCCAACAAATGCACCAAGAGTCTGGAGAATGTCTGGACCCGGAGCAACAATGCGGAGCAGAAGCAGCTTTGCCGAGCAGTGTAAGTGCAGCTCTCAGGAGCATTGCCAGTGATACACCGTTTTCTGAGGGCTCAAGTGCCGACAGCGTAATATTTGGAACGGAAGTGTCGGTGGAGGGGAAGAGACTGACAAAATAAATAAATGGAACAAGTATAGGACGGAAATCAATATGCCATTGGGTATCACGGAGGACACATGATTTTGGTGTTGCCGGAGGCCTGGAGCGGGAGGGGAAGGTGATGGAAGAAGATAATCGAGTCTCATTTAGATTGCATTATCTGTGTGGGGGAAAGCAGAGGACTCGGGTTGTTTACTTACTCATGTGCGAACCTAAGGAGTTGATATGGCCTTCCAATTCCCGCTTTCCCCTCATCTCAGCCCGCTCCCGTCATTCCCGCTCATCCACACATCTTCTCTTTAAAATCCTGTGGAACTAGTTCCTTCTACAACTCCGCCTTTCCTTTCCTTCTGTCCCCGCACTCCCTGAGGAGAGAGATGAAATTGTGGATGGATACAGCACGTACTTGCGTATGTATGTAAAAAAAAGATTTGAAGAAAAAGAATCCTCATCCAGCGTATGTAAAGGCTGCATTAGAAAGCGGAGCGCACATGAAACTTTCACCACCATATTCTCCATGGAGAATTTATGCATGATGTTTTCTCCTACTTTTCTCCTCCATCCTATACACCCACATTAAAGAGTAGTCTCACGTTCCATACACACACGGATGATCCTTAAGAAATAGCAGTTTTTCTTCCCAAGAAGAAGAGTGAGGAAGAGCAGAGAGAGATAGAGAGAAAGGAGAAATCGTTGGGAAGAGATGAGTCTCGGAAATGCTTTCACTTGTGTGTATGGAGAGACTCGAAGAAAAATGGAACAGGCTTTGGTATTGGCATTCAAGGCATTATTTTATTATTGTGGTGTCGGTGGCGGCGGGTTTTCTCCTTGCTTTCCCTCTGTACTTTCTCCTCCTCCTCCTCCTTTCACCTCCTTTTGTGTTCCCCCTTTTCCACGAGGTTTGAAGGTGATGGTAATTTAATTAAAGCCGGCGGAGCTATAGAGACTGTATGCGATTGTAAATCATAGTCCTAGTTTTTTTCAGCCTCTTCTATCTTCACTCAGCCCGGATTGCTCTTCTTTTCATCGTGTGCAACAAACACTCAAGGTATTGCAAAGGAATGCAAGTGAAAGTGGGAGCCCGCCATAAATTTTATTATTGCAAAAAAGGAGCTACAGACCTCAGACTCGTCTAGGAAGGTACGTCTTCCCCCAGATTTTGTATACACAAACAAATGTGCACATACTTTTACTTTTGCATGCACAAGCTGAGCTTTTCCCCCGCTTTCTCGGAGATATACCTTTCCTTTTCCACGAAAATGCACTTGATCCTTTCCTCAGAAAAGTTCTTTGCTCACTTGTGCATTAAGGAGGGAAAGGCCCGTGGACCAGAATGAGAAAAACAGCTCTTGGTCGAAAGGCACTTGTGCTGACAACAAAAGAGAGAAATATTAATTATGTAAGCTGGGCTAATGCAAAAAATAGATTCCTGGAAAAAACTTCACACAGCTTGGCTTAACTGGCTTAACTTTCCGTTCCAAATTGTTTGTTTACTAGTACTTACTTTTCCTCGGAGAAAGCTCATCCAATGACTCGTTCATTTTCCCGCCTTTCCCCCATTTTTCCCTCTTGGAGCCCACAATTTGGAAGACTAAATAGTGCGCAAACTGTTGCAAGAAGGAAGTCAAGCCTAAGTTTTAGGGAATGCTTTTTACATTTTTGTAACTGCCGTAGCTCATTGTGACTGCAATTTTCGCACATGTATCATAACTAAAGCAGCCGAGATAAAGGCAAAGTTTGAAGCAGTTTTTCACCAGACAGAAAGTTGTAATAAAGGAAATGGGTGAGGATAAAGGAATTTAAAATATTGCGAAAGATGAAAGTCGGACAAGATTCACTCTTTTTATTTGCCGAGCAAGTTGGTTACTAATAGAGAACAGAAGGAAATAGATTTTGGGTGACAGTGCGAGGAAAATCTATGCTTAGACAACCTAACCATATTGAATCATCTTTTAACAATCTACATCTTCGTTTCATCACCAAGATTAAAGCTAATTGAGTTCAAAAGAACGTATTTCCAGCACAAAACAAGCAATTCCAGTAAAACTCCGAGAATTCCACTCCGAGAAGTCGCAACGAAATGACAAGAGTTTTGAATGGCGCCGTCAATGTAAAATTCTTGGAAAATTCAAAATAATTCAACAAACAATGAGGAAACAACTCACATTCACTGAAAAGTGAAAACGATACATACAAAAACATTTTGATCCCTATTTTCCCCGCTCGACCTTCAATTTCAGAGGATGTTCCCATAGAAACATTCCAGAAAGGCTTGCTTTCAGCCCTGGAACCAAATATATCCATACAATGGACGCTGACAAACAAACCTACTTTCATGCAAAGAAAAGATTTCTGGAGAAAGCGCTGATAAAAAAAGAGGGAGCGTCATTACCATAAAGCATGGAGTATCAGAAGAAGATCAAAAGAATTTCCTCTCATGCTTTCTCCTCCTTAGAAGTACACCGAATCCTTCTCTGTTGACTGTCTTCAGTAAACAATTTTTGTTTGTCGAAGGGCACGCACTACTTAATAATATAATATAATAATGAAAGCCAGAGCGTACGTGGGATTTTCACTTTTTGACCATAAACAGTGCCAAGATACAACTTTTGCTCTTATTTCTGGGAAAACTCTTCAAAAGATGTCCTTTTCCAGTTACTTATGTACATATAGATATATTTATTTCGACGAAAGATGCGAATAAAATGTTTTTTTTTCATCTCCAAGCTTTCTCTTGCTCTGTTTCTTGTTGCTTTCACCGTTAGTGATCCCCCAGAAAAGGGTACATAATATCCGCGAGATGGGAGAAAAGAAGGGGAACATTAGTCTGTATAGTCCTTTACATTTTTATGCTGACAAAAGCTTCCATTTTATCCTCTTTACTCACTCTCAGTATTCTCTTCTCTTCCCTTTCGCCTGATTTCATTTTCCCTCACTTTCTCCGCATCTTTTCCCTCGTATTCAAGACGTTGCTTGGCGGGGTGGAAAAATATAATATCATTTTAGTATGTGACTTTTTCCCCTTTGACCCCCCTTTCCCTTTCTCTTCCACCATAGACTCCCTTGCAATTGTTTCCATTTGCCAGAGCAGAAAATATACCCATTTGAATCTTCCGGTTTTTGATTGTTCGCTTTTGTTGTTCTCCTTTCATTCTCTCATCTTGCTGTTATCTTCTCTTAAAAGAAAGTCAACACACGCTCTCACACCATCCTCTGAATTACAGTTTCTTTCATCTTGATTTCTCTCCCATTCCCAAGACTAGCACGTGCGGATGGAAGTGTGCAAATTACTCCTAACGGCCTTTAAGACTCATCTTGCTTTCACTCCACATTTTTCACCACCCGCCAAAGCTTGTGAGAAAAATCGCAAAGGGTGGAAACTGGATTAGATTTGTGCGAGAATTAGGAAATTTCCTTGAGTTTACAATTAGGAGAAAGTACGGAAAAACAGAATTGTAGATCTTCCAGAAGAATCCACGGAAAAACCGTCTGTTCGTGACTGTTGGTTTGCGTTGCAAAAAAAGGAAATTCCCTCTTTATTTCGCAGGCATATGGCTGGAGATGGAGAATGATATCATCGTCATAAAAAAGGACAGACAAATGGGGAAATACGTATTTTATACAAAGCAGCTTCATAGAAATGATAATGCCTCCCGATTCGGACTTTATATGGGAACGGAAATTCCCTGATTATGCACTACTGCATATTTCCCGCTCAAGACATATGTACATAAAATTGGTAAGTTTTTCTGCATCACCACACTTTTCCTCCTTGTTTTATACAAACAATGGAAGAATATATTAGGAAAAGAAAATGTTTTTCTCCTTCCTTCGTTTTTTTTTGTTGGAAAGAAAAAAAGGAGAAAGTTAGAAGAGAAAGTATGGTAATAATGAGGTTGAAGTTTGCCAACTTTTCACTGTGGGTGAGGTGTTCATAGGCAGAGCGAGAGATGGTTAATTACCTTCATTAAACAAATTCCCATTGGATTTCACGCTAATAGACTTAAAAAAATTATTCCCTTAAGAGAGAGAGAGAAGGAGGAAAACTTTCCCCTCTCTAATTTCTCACACATTTCTCTAGGCGAGACAAAAAATTCTTCCACATTTTGCCAGTAATAAAATTTCTACTTGTTCTACCCGAAATATAAAGTTTTTTCTCTGTATAAAAGGAGATCTTTATAACACATTATTAGCGTAGACTGTTCAGAAACTGAGCAAAAAGTATTTTTTGTGCCGGAGCATATGAAATAGTGGGAATGACGGTGTGAAAAGAAATTGAATGGGTTAAAAATGAATAAAGATAGGTCAAGGGGGAGGGCGAATGGAGACGAGAAGCTTGCGTGGTTTGACGATATTTTTCTATATTTTTGTTTCAAGTGGGACAAGCCCGCAAGGAGTCACAGTTTTGTCATTTACCATGGACTTTTAATGGGACCAAAGTATGTCATGATTTCCTCTGAAGTGGTCCTCCCCTATTTTCACCATCTTAACAAGGCCCCGAATTTTTTTGCATGCTTTTTTTCGAGGGAGAGAAAACACAGGGAGGAGAGGAAGAACAAGCGGGGTTTTAGAGAGGACTTTTTTATATCATATCCGGACTCTTATTATTATTAATGACTAGGAGGCCGAGGGAGGTTCTTTGGTGTGTGGGAGCAAGCCATTCATACAAAGAATGATGGCTGAGGGAAGAGATGCAAATTATCCTCAGCGCTCCCCTTTATTCTGTGTACACCAACTGTTTGAACACTCCAATTTTTTGACAACATCAAAGGAAAATTAGACATTCCGGAGTTTTCATTCGAATATTATTCACAAATTAAATAAAGACACAATTTTCAACCCACGTTCAAAACTATTCCAAAGCAATTACAGCTTTTTTGGAGAAAGACTCTAAACGTGCTACGACAGATACTTCGCCAAATCCGACAGCGATTCCGCACAAGCGGAGATAAAGTCGTCCAAATGGATAAACGGCAACAGACAGAGATAACGTACGATTTGTGAAGTTCTCTGAAAATGCCGCAGGGAAAGATTTTTCCTGGGAAACGTGATAAAAAGAATTTGTTCCGTTTTTCGGGAGTTGAAAGTTGCAAGGGATTTGATTTGTTTTAGAGAGCAAAGGAGGGAAATAAGATGAAGGCTGGCATGTGCAGGGAGCCGATTTTTGGTGGGTGAAAGTGCTGACGAGCTTTCTCCTCCTCGCCGCCTCCCCTTTCGTCTCTTTCGTCTTCCCTCACACTGACCAGGATTATTCCTGCATTCCGTTGGGATGGAGCGAGCGACGAATTATGATAATCGTCGAGTGTCACGCGAAATGGAAAAAAACGTTGACGACCCAAGTACTTATTAGTTAGAAAGGACCTTTTTCAACTCTCGCCCTCAGTCCCAAAGAGAGCGAGAGGAAGTGTGTGTGCATTTTTCTGCTCCCCTCCCAAGTATTTGTTTAAATGTGTGTAGATAAAAAGGGGGAAAGTAATACTATTATTATTCTTACGGGGCCGCCAAAGAAAGTGTGAAAAATCCACGCAAAGTAATCATCACCCATACAGAGAATGTGGGACTCCATTATTTGCCCATGTGTGTAGCCATTTAGCGGGTCACCCTCATAAATATGAAGGGAAGGTGGAGAGAGAGATTTCTTTTTCTCTCCGTCTCTCCGTCTCTCTCTCTCCCTCTCTCTGTCCCCCTCCTCTCTACCCTGTACCCTGTTTTGTCTCTCTCACTCACGAACAAATAATAGATTTTTTACCCTCACATTAACTCTTTTTCCACCCCTGATCCTTTTTTATTATTATTTTCCTCCTGTGCCCAAAATACAAAAGACATTGCCCGTATAAAATTAATGTGGGAAAAAGAGAGGTTTTGCGGGGGAAATCTCTTTGTCCTCCGATTCACTCGGCCCTGTCTTGCTCAAGCCACGAGGCGCATGGCATGGGACGGAATTTGCAAGAGTGAAAACAATATGTACGCCCAGGCTTTTAAACGTGGGGAATGACATTCCTTTTGAGCGGCTCTTTTCCCTTTCTCTCTCTTTCTCTCTTTGTAAGTCTCCCTTCCTGGTGTGGATCTAGGGAGAGGAATTGAGAAAGTGAAAGAAGGTGAGGTAGCGCTTATCTGAATGGGATCTGAGTCGTTCTTATCAGTGCTCATCCTGCATGGCGAAGGACCACTACAATCTATTCCTTTCTCTCTCCCACCGCACAAGTAATTCCTTTTATATTTCCATTTACTCCTCCTTCCCCTCACCTTCTCCGTGTCTCTCCATGTCTCTCCTTTCCATCTCTGACTAGTCATCTAGGACGGCCTCTTACACCGTCTTATTAGCCTATTCTGCCCTTTAATTGCCACTTCGTCCCCGCTCAGTCCTCTTCCTCTCCGTCCTTCAACTCCCGACTCCCTCCTCACATCCTTTCCTTTTGAACGCCCCCATAAACTTTCACCCGACTTCCACTCCCCGCACAAAGGGGGAAAAAAAGAATTATCAGCCACCTTTCCCTTTTTTAAGCCACTTTTATTAATCAATTCTATACATCCGCACTACAGTAGGGTATGTATATGTTGAACTACGTACTGAGGGGGGTTCCCCACCCTCCCTAATGTTGTAGGGTACCCTTCGG
>JAQGBT010002296.1:0-24992 GCA_034698585.1 Disparrhopalites patrizii
ATCTGAGAGGAGAGACAGAAAGAGAGAGAGAGAGGAGAGACAGAAAGAGAGAGACAAAGAGAGAGGCTAGAGAGAGAAAGACATAGATTGGAGGGAGAAGGAAAGAGAAAATGGAGGGGTAAAGAAAGAGAGAGAACGAGAATGGGAAAGAGAGAAAGAGCGAAAAGAAATAAGAGAGACAGGGAGAGGAAAAGAGAGAGAGACAGGAAGACCGCATGCATAATCACATAACCTTGACGCGCCACAGTGATCTTGCTGCTTCAAGCCTTCATCCGGAACTAAAGGAAGGATGAGAAATTTCTTTCGCCTGGACCTGGACCAGTTCCTCCATATGCTTTACAACACATTTTTTTTATTACTATTATTTCCAAAACGGTGCTGAGAGGCTTCTTTTTTAATATAAAAAAATAACAATAACAACAACAGGGTCGGTCATAATCATGATAAGAAACATCCTTTTAAGCGTGCGAGGGTACATGTAGCGTGAATCCTATTGGAGGAAGCTTCTCAAAGGGAAAGGAAATATTGCAGCATGATTCAAATGAGCCTTCCAAAAAGTTTCACCGATCCTCCTGTCCATACAATGTCCGCTGTGTTTCGATTAAATATTTTTTTCTTCAATTTTCTTCGTGTACGTGGGCTTTTATTGACGGTGAGATGACGGAGATTTTTCCTACCTTATTTCCTCTCTCCGTTCTCCTTTGATTCTCTTTCTCCATGTTTTTCCCATTTTCCCTTCTTTTGATTCTCTCTTTCTTCAGGTTTCTTTGCCTTTTTTGTCTCCCTTCTTTCCCTCTGTCCTTTTTTCCTTCTCTCGCCCTCTTTTCTCTCTCTAACTCCTTTTTCTCAACCTCTTTTTTCTCTCCAATCCCTCGTTTCTCCCTCCCATCCCTTTTTCAATTCTCTAATTTTTCCTCTCTCATGCTCTAGTTTTTCCTCACTTATCCTCTAGTTTCTTCTCTTCTAATCTTTTCCCTTGTCCGTTATGTTCTCTCTGTTCCTCATATGTAATATATTCTATCTCAGCCGCTTATTCTCTCTCCGATCCTCTCTTTTTCACGTTGCTCCTACTCTCCGATCTCCTCCTTTCTCCGCCTCCTTCAATCAACTAGTTCAATATTTATCCTTTCCCCCAAAGAAGATGGAGGAGGTTAGAATCATATATTTGATTTTTTTAATGATTTTATTACCACTCTGTGGTTATGATGGAGAGTACATTAATGTCGTCATAAAAACCCAGGATTTAATCCACATGTCGTGGAGGTAGAGAAGAATGAAGGCATCAGCATAATAGCTTATAAGCCTCCCCAACCTGTTGAATGGTAGCGGACTTTGATAGCATCTTAATTGGCTTTAAGTTCAATTAAAACCAATAAACAGGCAATAAATTCAATAAGACAGCATGAACAATTGACGCATTTAATGAGGATGCAGAGCATCATTCCAATTAAAATGTGGATGGGATGGCTCTTTTTGAGCCCGTGGCATGAATAAATGAAAACAGTAAAGAGCACCTGAGAGACGGAATTTTTATTTTATTTAATTCTGACGGATTTTTTTTTGTAATTTTCCTTCCCCCCATCTTTCACCCAGTGGCACTGGGCCAGTGCGCAATTGTTGAGAATAATAATAGGGAATTTCAGAGGTGTGTTGATACTGACGCCAGCGTTCGTGATTTGCCGCCGGTAAGGACATCTATCTTCGTCTGAGCGCTTCAGGAGACTCCGTGGAAGAGAACAAAGACGAGGGTGTGCGGGATGTCTCCTGGATGGCGCCAGCAAATCTGGAAGAACAGGCTGAGCACGTTTGGAAGGTCACAATTTGATGGAAATATTTTTTTTTAATTCCAAAATTTGTTTCCCCATTAGAATCAGTGCTGCTCAATTCTATTCAGAGTTGAATAGAAAATAGAATAGAATTATCGTGATTTTTGAGCAAAATTAATATATTAGAATTATCGGGATTTTTGAGCAAAATTAATAGAATAGAATTATCGTGATTTTTGAGCAAAATTAATGGATTAGAATTATCGTGATGTTTGAGCAAAATTAATAGATTAGAATTATCGTGATTTTTGAGCAAAATTAATAGAATAGAATTATCGTGATTTTTGAGCAAAATTAATAGAATAGAATTATCGTGATTTTTGAGCAAAATTAATATATTCGAATTATCGTGATTTTTGAGAAAAATTAATAGAATAGAATTGTCGTGATTTTTGAGAAAAATTAATAGAATAGAATTATCGTAAATTTTTAGCAAAATTAATGGAATAGAATAGACTAGGACAGAATTTTAAAATTTGAGGAGAGTAGAATAATAGCATCATATCAATATATCGTTTGTACTGATGTGATGTCCTGCCTGGAAAACAGTGGATCGGGGCCGGTAAAGTTATTGCATAAAAGAATGTACAGTATTTCGGATGCCGACGTATACTTGTGTATGTAACTACGACTATATCATCTGTATTGTACACTGCAAAAGTAATTAAAATGTCTCATAACTGCAAGAAACTTTGGAATTTCTCTTCTCCCTTTTCTTCCCATGTATCCACGCTTCATCCAAAAAATTTGCATGTGAATGTTGGGAAACACTTTGTTTATTTACAACCATATATAATAGATAATAGAGAAAAAGTTTCTCAAGGACGATAATAATGCAATCCGGAGCAGTTAAGTTAGAAATGTATTTTAGTATGTACATACATATCATATTAGAATAAACTGGATCGATGCTTTGCATCTGATGTCGACCTTGCTCTTTTGCTGCTATACGCATGAATGCTGGCATACAAACTGGAAAAAGCAAATGATCAATGAATACGAATGGTAAACGTTGCGTTTGGTTTGATATAATGTATCGACAGAATTCAAATAGAAAAAAAATCAGTAAATATTAATAAAAATTTCGGCACTCGTGGTTCGTGCAAAAGGAGGAAAATGAGCAAAATTAAACAAATGGATGATAAAATGTATTTATTTGTCTTTGTTTTACTATCTGCCGTTCTTAATTGGCTTTCCCAGTATCTCTAAGTGTAGTCAATTTTTTTTACAAAAACATGCATTTTCTATGCGTAAACTTTAATTCTATTTGAATGTCGTATGATTCCAAATATAATTGGGAATGATGAGAAGATTAGAATACAGTAACGCCGGAAGAAAAGACGGAAGTATGCTTCACATATTAATCACGCTACACACATTTTTATTAGGCAACCCAAGAAAATAGTTTTGAGGAACAAAATCCGTACCTAATATACATACATTGGAATGTACAAAAAATGAATTGTTTTTCTTTGTGTGTGGTAGTAAGGAGAATAAGCAAAAAAAAACAATGAATTATCTACTACAGAATAACTATATCAAGGTAGTTTTTTTTCTTGATATTGTACATTTACATACACATATAATACTATTTACATGTCTCTCATCTTAACAATCTTAACAACAATCAGAATAGATTTTTTTTCGTATGTTGGAAAAAGGAGAATATTTAACTGACACAGCATCAATGACAAGTTATTTTCTTTTAGTTCTTCATCAGAACGACTACACAAGTGTTAAATGGCTACAAGCAGCTTCAAACTACAGTAGCTATACCACTGCAAATATGCTTTTTTTCTTTTACAGAGTTTCAGGTAAACGGTCATTATCATAGATGTAGAATTTTTTTTAAACATTTATCGTATATTGTTAGTATGTAGTATTATATATATTTTTTATTTCAAAAACAAAATTACCCCACATTTATTCAATAAGTGTTTATTATTTTGCATTTCCCTCCTATTTGCAACTTTTCCCAATGCAAAAATCATTTGAATACCGTGACTAAAATTTCATATTCAATATTTTAGTACTCAAAATACATAATATACAAATGCCCCCTAAAAAATTGGGTACAAAATAGTGGTAAAAATAAATAGTTATAATAACAAAAAAAATTACAAAAAATCTGTAAGAGGAAAGGACAAATCTGTGGGTTACACTTTAAATAAAATCACAGGGAAATTATAGTTCATAACATTTATAATAGTTTTTATTCATTTTGTAAATTAATAATTTAAAAACTATTTAATCCTAAATTGACTGGAAATATTATTACAAGTAACACAAATGAAAAAACCAGGAATTTTGCCCGAAATTAACAATTTATTCTCAATAATTTATTTTCCCTCTGGCACATAATGCTTTAGAAATGTAGCTATATTTAAATAACAATATCTATACATGGTTTAAAATCCCCTATAATTTCTGTTAAAGCACACAAATATATATAGCACCTACAATTCGAACAAGATTTTTATCTGATGACAATATTAAAAATTCTGTCCGTAGATTTTTTTTTCAAATTTAATAATACATGCTAAGAGTGTGGGGATAATAATAACACTGTAGCTTACAAATTACTGGTTTTATTTTGCTCTCTACAATATAATTATCGTATTTCCACGAGTGCCTTTTTTTGACAGCTCTTCCAAATCAAAGATGACGGATATCTATACATTTCTTTTGTGTGGGGATGACGTCATAACTACAGCAATATTTTCATAAATCACCTGTCGCCGACCGTACCGACTTCTCTAGGATAATGAGATTTCTTTACAATATATTAACAAAAGAGTTGTAATTACACAAAAGCATATTTTTATGTTACTAAAAATAATAATCTTGTCACAAAAATGTAATTTTTGAGTTCCGAAAAATGTCCAGTGGAATGAAGACGGGGACAAGAGGTGTTCCTGCAGGTTCCAGAGAATTAAGTAATCTTCCGGATAGCAACTGGAATCTTGATTATATATAAATAATGTTTTTAAAAAATGTTCACATAATAATATTCTGCCTTCGGAAATTCCCCGGGTAATACAGACTCATCCGTCGCTGATTGCTACTTGATTGTACAAAATTTTATCTTCATTTTCAGAGGAAAAAGTGGTGAAAGTTAAAAAAAAAAAAACTTTTACGAGGAAAAGAATCAATCAATCATTTGACAATAAAAAAATTGCAATTTAAATCTCAAGTAATTAAACAATTCCGTGGTTAAAATGATTAAAAACACAAGGGGAAAGTAACAAATGGAAACAAGTCGGCTTCCCCTCCCAATTTCCTTTCCCTGTTCTGTGTATACATACATAGTAAATACATATGTTGAAACTGTTTATTTTTCTTAGTTAGATATTTGCTTTTTTTTCTTTTTTTGTAAGAGCCAAAAAATATGCTGGAAAGAGAAATTTAACAACAATATTTTGTGTGGGTTATGTTACATATATTTCTTCATAATTTTCCTTCTTCACATCATCTATTGTAAAATTGGGGGTTTTTTTACACATCATCTCAGCAGGTGGTGCTGGGTGGGAAGAGGAATATTTAGGAAGTACTGTTCACATGATTAGCTTCGGTCACATCACGCTTTCCCAATCCGAAGGAGAATTGACGGTTGGCAGCCCCGGCTCTTTTATCGGCTCCAGCACCAGCAGCAGCATCATAATAATAATCATCGGATCCACTAGCAATTGGCAGACTGGCCCTCTTTCCCAAACCGAACGAGTAGATTTTCGATCGTCGCTCTTGCCTTTTTATCAGCCGAGGGAGAAAATATAAAAAAAGAAGGAATAAAGCCACAATAAAACCACACGAGTCAATCTCCAGCTGGAATTCATCATTATTATTATCACTATCAACCTCATCATCATCCCTTGTATTCCCTTCCCAGTACCAAAGAAAAAAAACGGACATGCACAATATGTACTATTTTCCCCGCATCCTCAACAGGCAATGTGTGTAAAACTCTCCAAAAGGCTCTACGTTGGAGTATACAGAAAGAGAGGAAATTATCTCTTTCCCCCCGACATTGATAAGGATGCAGTAGGGAGGACATAAAACACTTGCACCACACAAAAAAGTCTGGAATAAAACCCATAAGACCGAGAAAAAGCCCTTACAAAAAAAAATTATGGATGGCTCAAACAGGCAAAGTGCCATGTTGTACACCATCACTCAACTCATCCTTAATGCAATAAAGTGCATCATTTCCTTTGACAGGCGGGTGAGAAATAGAGGGGCGGAAAATGCAAAAGGAAACGTAATTGTTTTTAATATTACATAAAAAATTAAATAAAAAATATATTATACACAAAAGTATGATTGAATGAACAAGGGCACCTTGCACGGGGGAATTTAAATCCCCGAAAAAAAGCCTTAGATACACAATGACAAACACGTGCGGATTTAACCCCGATTTGTTCGTCAATGTATCCGTGTCAAAAAAATGAAACAAAAAAGAAATAGAGCAATCGATTCGGTTGCATGGGAAAGGTAGTGGGACTTTTGTGTTAATATCGCCTGTCGGGGACGGATTTTTTTTTTACGATTCAACCTCCTAGAAAAACCGGGGATATTTGTTCCATAATAAAGTCAGTGGGACTTTATAAAGCATCGTAGGGGAAGATGTTGCTGGGAGCGCCTGCACCTGAATGGTTCTTTCAATACCCGAGCTTATCTCCTTTATTTTAGCCCATGTGCGAGGAAGAAGGCTTACATCCAAAAGGTTACATCCCAATTTACACACGGAGGGGTTTTACAAAAATGACACTATTATTGCTTCAAACTGACGTCAGCTTATCAAGGAAATACACAAATCTAGGGGACTGGAGGCAATAAAGGAGAGGCACGAGCGGTGGCTGGCATGCACTGGCGTATAGATATAACATGGGTGCATATGCACCCAACATGTGTACCAATATCTACAAAATGTAACCGGGTCGTTAAGGAATACATTGACACTACCTTCAAATAAACTTTCCCATTACCACCCCGCCCCCAAAAAATAAAGGATCTTCCCCTTTGTATCTCACCTGTTAGCTGACACAGACGGGTATTTCCATGCATTTTCCAGTCGCTTTCCAAGACCAAATCCATAAGCTCGGTTCCTCTTCCCTAAGCCGAAGGAATACATGGATTGTGGGGCGGCCCGTTTGTCTTGATCAAAAGTGCTGTACGTGTCCATGCCCGCGGGATACACGCCATCCTCCCCGGAAAGTCCATCCTCCCAAGAAGACCGTTTGCCCAGGCCAAAGTCATACATGGGTCGTTTGTATTGAGACTGAGAAGCAATTGAGTACATCCTTTTCATCAAGTCCGTGTCGTCAGCCATTTGCCTGGACCAAGCTTGGGTGCCCACGAAAAGGATGACAAGCACTTGAGAGGCTAATAAGCATGATATTCTCTGCATCTTGTCTGCTGGTTTTTTTTCCTGCATTACAAAATAATAATAATAATATATTTACTATATGCCATTTCAAATACACAGTACATTCTATACAATGTGTACTATTGCACTACAGACATGTACCGAAGACATTCAGCAATTAGTACATTTTTACAAAAGGACACACAAAACCACGAGATGTTTTAATATCGAATGTTCATATGCATATGTATATCAGAGATGACCAAAATACATACATCGTATTTAAAACACATTTTGTTATTGTATTTTCAAATAAAGATAATTTCTACATGTATTTTGTAATCTGTATTTAAATACAGGAGATGTTTTGGAAGTATTTTGCTGTATTTTGTAATTTGAAAGTGCACTAAGGCATGGAATTTGTAACTTGTTGATTGTGCTCTAAAATACAAATGAACGCCTATGATACGTATTTTACTTACATATGATTGAATTTTGCATTTAAAATCCGTGTTTTAAACGCAATTCTTTGTATTTTGTCATTAAAATAAGTATTTAAACACATTACTTAGCTACTGATGCATTCTGTAATTTGTATTTTGTGTGAGACATAAAGTACAATTGTATTTTGTAATTTTTAATCAAACACTTGGGGAGCAGCCAGATGTAATTGATAATTTGTAATTAAAGCCTTCGAATGTATGTATTTGTATTTTGTAACTAGTATTTGGAACTAAAGTATTTTGGCCATCTCTGATGTATATTAACAACAGAATTCTAATAAAATATCAAATAATGAGATTCATGTATAGGTATATTAAAATTTATATAATAATGTATGTCCATAAAAACGCATGGCTCATGTACATATGTTAAAAGTTATATGGTGCATTTATGTAGTCAGTAAGGCAGAAATATTAATGTCTCTTTTCTCTTCTAATTAGTAAATGCACGCCTATGTATATGATTTTAATATGTATTTTTTTTTAACTATGAGTTCCCCAGAATTTTCCGATGCACGTATAAATATACAAAACTCCCGGGATGCCCAGCTATTTGAAGGAAACCCAAGAAATGTTTGACTTCAAACCTTTCTCCCCGCATAGTTTATCAATCCTCCAATACATCCAGGAATGTCCCCTCTGTTTGCCAATTACCTCGTAATGCATTTCCCAGTTAATTAAATATTCGATTTATTACATCCTCCTCAAGCATCTCACTTTACATCTTTTGAAACGCCCCCATTCTCCTGATTAGTTTCGTGAATCTGAGGACCTGACGTAATTTCCCATTTTCGCTCTCGATACCATAGCTGACTCTCAGGAGATCCGTATTTATGCTTATTTATTCTCCTGTAATTAGTTTGAGGCTGGAAAGCACTTGTCCGTCATCCTTTGTCAATTATACCGGTAAACAACCCGGTAATTTCGGATACTTCCCAAGAAATCCCCATTCATCTTTGGCTTGATGACGCAAATGGAGCATGTCCGTAAACATGGTAGCTTTAATGGGACTTTCTTGACTTTCTCCTTTTCCTCCTCCACCTCTGCGGAGGTTGACAAGATGTATGGCTTTGCTTGAAATGGAGATGGCATGGAATTTTTTTGGGGGGAAATTTCTTGGAAAATCTTACGTAAACAGTTACTACAGTTTACTTTCATTATTTTTGGGCCAAAATGCGAGGATTTTCCGGGCTTTTATATCCTGAATATACTCAGGGATATTATGATACTTGTGTTTTCCTTTCCCCTGAATTTATTCTGTAGTTTCCTTGCAAGTCAATGGAACCACCCCTACGAGTTGGGAGTCAAGAGGAAATTTTCCCCAAACTGTATTCCCCGTATAAAGTTTTTGTGCCAGCGAACCATAAAATATGGCACAGGGTGAATTTGATACAGAGAAGATCGTTCTGCGGAATTATGCCGTTGTTGAGAAAAACAAGACCAAAAAATGATACCTTCTTTTCTCCATTGGCTGAAAGAAAAAAAGGAATTTATTTGGACTCCTACAGGTGCTCTTTTGGAATCTGCACGAGTGGGAGAAAGAAATGAGCGTGGGTTGATGTGTGTATCTAATTTTATGTACAAGTTATTACGTTAATGTACAATAAACATCCTCTCCTCCCAATAATCCTGGTGGTTACAGGAAGGATATTTAGTGGGGTAAAGGATCAAAAAAGGAAAAAAATGGAGAATATAAAGGCAACACCCATAGAAGCCCCCGGGGGCTTTTCACCCAAAGATCCGCCTCATTCCGCCTTTCCCAACAGATGTTGACGTCTCTTGGGTTTAATGATGGGATCAGAATACAACAAGTAGTTGCTCTTTCTTTCCATTCTTGATTATCCCAATCCCCGGGTTTCCTTCTGGTGCTATGCAGTAACAGTTTGGAGATTTACCCAAAACCCCGCTACTGCCACAAATGAGCACCAGAATTACGACGCTCTCCACATGAGTGACAAATCAAGTTTTGCGCTGCATTAACCCCTTCCTTCTTCTCATCATGTCTCCCCTTTGTTCACTATATACATGCTTTATGGTATTATATACAAGATATCCAAAGAGAGAGAACGAGAGAGGGAAAGAGAAAGCCCTGAACGAGCACATTTCATTCACGTGTGCCTGCGTGGGTAGTATATGGACGGAGCGAAAACAAAAGATTCATGATGTACTTAAAATTAATGTTGTGTCGGAATTTCTCCTTCCTCTGCCACTAAAAGGTCCAAGCTGGACTAGGGGGATATTGCAGATTTTTGTTACTAACAGCATTTACATAGTTTTTATTTCAAATGAGAAAATATGAGGCGGGAGAATTAACCACCCAAGAGGAGTAATCCCCGCTCAAATGTACAGAATATGCATATATACAGAAACACGTCGTTTGACGGAAGTTTCCATTATTTAGCATTCATGAATTAGTCAACTCTCATAAATGGCAATCTTATCCCGTTTTTCTTCTTCCCCCGACGAAAAACACCAAGTCCCGTTCTTTCTAAATCTTTCTCAAGGACTATGATCCTGGTATGTCTGAACGGACTAACGTTAAAATTCGAAAAGTAGGAAAATAATGGTACGCAGTTGGTAGGACATATTTTGTGGCCAAATTTTCAGTTCATGCATATTCACGGAATCTCTGACTGTCCTACCAGCAGTCATCTTGTGGAAGAGCCAACTTTGTAATCCACATACTTTAGTGGGGAGGAATGTAAAACCACAAGTTCCACCTGTCCGGGGAACATTCGGATGCTCTCTGAAAACAGGACGGGATAGATTACAAGAACAAGGGTCAATTGCAATAAAGGTGGGGAGAAAGTGGCCAGTAAAATGTGAAAAAAAAGGAGACAGAAGGTAACGCGAAAGGGAGACAATGGAAGAGACAGTAAAAGTGAGAGAGAGAGAGAGAAAATGAGTAAGAGAGAAAAAGCGTGGGAAACAAAAGAGAACGTAATGGACGGAAAGCAAGAATAGGAATAAACGTAAAGAGAAAGGAACATGAAAAGAAAAATTAAAAGCAAATGTAGGAGAAAATAAAACAGAGCAATTGAGACAAAAAGACAATAAAAGAGAAAGGGACACAGTAAGAGAAAAGAGGAGAAAACAGGACAGACGGTGAGAAAATGGAAGGGAAAGTCATAATGTAAAAGAGAAAGTAAGAGTAAAAAAGACAGAGAAAGTGAGAGACAAGCAGAGAAAGAAAACAGAAGAAAAGTCATACCATAAAATAGAAAGTAAGAGCGCAAAAAAGAGAAAAACGGAGAAAGAACACAGAAATGAAAGTCAACATACAAGAGAAAGTAGGAACGCAAAATAGAGAGAAAGTGAGAGAAAAACAGAGAAATAAAATGAGAGAGAAAATGAGAAAGTGAGACAGAGTTCGAGAGAAAACTGATGAAAGAGATAATAAGACAAAATACGAACAGAGAGACATACCAAAAAAGAGAAAGTAGTTAAAGGTAAACGTAAATACTCATACTTGCTACTTTATCTATTCCATAATAACTCCTAATAACTGATATACATTGCGTTAGGACTTTCTCCAGTAAATTCTTTCCCCCAGAGACAAAGAAAGGTCCACTTAAACCCTGTCCTGGATGCTTATTCCAGCAAAATAAAAATTGTACTAGGTGAATATATCTGTATATATTTGGGGCTAGTGAGAATTCAAATAAATACTACAATTCCCACACTTGCCCATCTCCCAAGGCATGATGAACGTGACATAATAAGGTTTCCCCCATCACCCCTTCAGTCCCCATTTAGTACAAAGTCTCTATGCATCTAAAACTCTGAAGCTTTTCCGGTACAGCCAACGGAAGGCATACGCGACATTATTTGGTCAAATGGAAACAAAAGTTTGTTGAAAGACTCTCGCAACCAGAGGGAGAATGTTTTGGAGTTTCCCCCCAACTTTCCGCCCCTGTTGAAATATTTCCCAATACCCTTTCCCCTTGGGGGGAAATGGGGGCGATGCAGTTTCCCCGGAATCTCCTGTTACAAATTGAATTTCCCCAAAACTGTTTCATTTCTCCTAGTCACATGCATTCCTACAGGTCTTGTACTCCTCTTTCATAAATGCAATTGGTGTAATAATGTCCATCCCACTTTTTCCAATTGTTTGGGGAGGAAAATGTGGAACAATTGTGAAACAGGAAAACAAGAGAGAACCAGAGATAAATAGAGAGAGAGATTTTCCTGGGAGAATCATTGCTCTTTTTGGGAAGTCGTAGGAGAAAGTCAAAGGTTGCATTTTTCATAGGAGAAAGGCTCTCATGAGTTTTGGGTCAAAACGTGGACGAAGACACATGGAATTATTTATTGAACACGTTGAGTAACCCCATTGCTGTGGTAAACTCCGCTCCAATGACAAAGGGGGCGGGTGAATGTCAAGAATCTCCACGTGTGCTTTCTCCGCCGGTAGTAAAATGCCATTAGTCCGCGGTAAGTAATGATCCATTGTGGGGACAATCAAAAGTGGAAATATATATGTACATCTTCTTGCATTTTGTCATACCTATTATCCCATATGCAGTACACATTTTTCCAGCCTCTACATACATAGTAGGACTCGCTCCTGGCACAAGCTTTTAGCTAATGTGTACATCTTCTTCTTCCCCGTTCTTCCAGATCTTGGACACATGCCTTGGCACTTGAGGAAGCCGGGAGTGCAGATACTCACACGCATTAGCTTCACATTGGATCCCACCTTGGAAGAATGTGTAAAAGATAGTAAAAGTTCCGGTCTCGCGGTTGTTCGTGAGGGAAACTACCGCTAAAAGAAAATCTATCTAGGCACAAAAGTGAATTTACCTAGACGAAACAAAAAACTTTTCCCGACTGCATACACGCCTTCAACTACAGGAGTACCTTTAAGCCCATAACCTTCACTATTTTCCCTCCGAGACTAATGTGTGGAATGAACATAAGGGAGAACCTTCCAAAGTAGACGTTTGTGCTATGTGCACTCACCTGATTTCACTCTTTCTAAATAAATGTTTCATACAACGTGGTTTTGCTCTCTTTGTCTCTTCTAGGAAGATGTTCTCTTCCGAAAACAGACGTTAATACCCTGTGCGAGAGGATACCACTTCCTTATTGTCATGATTTTCTTGGTCTCTTCTGCATTCAAAATCATCACGTTGGCTTTGTCTTTTAATTTCTCTTATCTTCTCCCCTCTTTACCTTTTAATTTCTCTTATTTTCTCCTCTCTTCACCTTTTAATTTCTCTTATTTTCTCCTCTCTTCACCTTTTAATTTCTCTTATTTTCTCCTCTCTTTACCTTTTATGTAATTTCTCTCTTATTTACTCTTTTCATTCCCTTTTAATTTCTCTCTTATGTTCTTCTGTCTGCGCTTTCAATGTCTCCCCTATTTTCTTCTATTTATCTTTTAATGTCTCACTCATTTTCTCCTATTTATCTTTTAATTTCTCGTGCTTCTCTTTTAATTTCTATCCTCCCTTTGTTTTTTAATTTCTCTCCTCTCTTTGTTTTTGAATTTCCCTCCTCTCTTTATTTTTTAATTTCTCTTCTTTCTCTCTCTTAATAGCTTTTCTCTGTTTTACTTTCTCCTCTATATCTTTCCATATCTTTATAGTTTCTCCTATCTCTTCTACTTTCTCCGTCCCTTTTTATCTATTTTACTTTCTCCTCTTTCTCTTGTTATCATCACTCTGTCTCTCTCGTTTAGTTCAAGCTCTGTGCTTTCTCTTTAAAGTTCTATTATCTTTCTTTTTATTTTCACACTTTTGTACCATTTCCTTTCTTTCCTTCTCATTCTCGATCGTCCTCCTTATATCCTGTCGTCTCACTACATAATCTTTCCTCTTTCTCTCGGTCTACCATTCTCTCTTTTCAGTCTTTCTCTCTCACACTCTCTCTCTGTCGCTCTCTTAGTCTTCCTCCCTCTCTGAAAGCCGCCCAAGTGAAAAGGTGGGGAGATGAAACTCAAACAAACACTTGACGTTCATATCTCCACCCTTTATGAACAGGGAAAGGTAATTAATTACTAGAATATTAATTACAACGGATAAAAACCTGAGATTTGCCCGAATTTCTTAGTACCCAAAATTACAAAATCAACGTGGAAGTTATTTCAAGGCAGATGTTGACATGAAACTTCAAAAAAATGATTAACTTCAAATAGTGTTGTTACGTAAGGAAGGGAAGGGGAGCTAAGCCTCTGAAAATGTCATTTCCGTCCAACTTTATACCCCACAACCCTCCAAAAAACTGTGTCGTCAACAACTTCGTCTCGCTCCCTTACTCACTCACGTCCTGTCAACTTTGTCTCCAATTCCCCCCTCTTCCTATCTTCGTCAAGTGTTTTGAAGGTTTTCGTCTTTTCCCTTCACTTGAATTGTTGTGAGCTATCCTGAGGCAAGTTTTAGAACTAAAATCAAGAAGGAGAGAGAGAGACGAAGAGAAAGTATATTCCGTCTCACACTCCGAAAACTCAGGAGACTCTGAGATTAAAACTCACCCATTTTATCCCACCCTTTAGATGTGGTTTCATTGTCAAAGATGAACATATAAAAAAATTACTTTACAGTTTCCTTTATTGCCTAGATAAAGACAGAAGGGGGAGACAAGGGAGGAAAAGGGAGCTACAAGAAAAAAGTAAGTATTTACCATCTCAAGACAAATTCTCTAGTCACTATTCCATATATTCTCCTGGTCGTATTATATATGTAAATCATACATGTCATGTATACGCCCACAATTTTTTTCCCCTTTCTCTCTTCTTCTTCAGGTCCTGACGCAATGAAGAACTAAAATCCTAACTGTCTCCCGGGTAAGCTCTCCTCAGGCTTCCTCTGTCACTCCCAAGTATTACAGTCACAGCAAATAAACGAGGACACTGGAGGAAGGGATTTTCCGGAACAAACCAGTTTCATTTTTATGTTAGTAGGGGAACTGTGACATACTATGTACTCCCATGCACTCCATGGCAAGTCAAGACAAAAAAAAAGTGTTTTATGCACCCACATGGATCTGTGTGCTGTGAAACAACAGTCAACACTATCGATGATTACGACCACCAAGGCTGTATCCGAGGGTGTAACTAAAGATTGAAGACTGGGGAACAGCATGACAATTCTACAATTCCCAATACGAGAATTACTTCAGCATCATGTCCGTAACTTTGTACGACATGCATTTTTTCCCGTTTGTCTGACAACCATGTGAATGTGCAGGGGGAACGTAGGCGAGAAATCGGGAAACATACACAGAAAGTGCAAGGAACGAATAACAGAAAATCAGTAAGATCAAAATTAGGAGGCCGGGATACCAGGAGACAGCAAACGAGGCGGTGAGAGCTCGAGATCAGACTGGGAAAGAAGGAAAAATTAAATATATAATATAGAAAGGCTGGAGTGAAAACGAAGCATAGAAACAAAGCAGATGAAGCAACTGCAACATAAATAATTGCCTAAGGAATAGAGGGGCCTGGAGAAAGTTAAAACAAAAGAGAAAAAGCAAAGAGCAGCAAAAACGAAGTATATAAAAAATAAACCCGAGCACAAGAGAAAATAATCAAGAGAGAAAGATAAGGAGAAAGTAAAGAAAAGTGCGAGGCAGCATTGTGAAATCAAGGAGATCGAAAGAAAAAGCAGTAAGAGAGAAACCAAACGCAAGGAAGAAAGCAAAACGTAATGGAGAAAGTAAAGGCAAAAGCAAACCGTAAGGGAGAAAGCAAAGGAGAAAGCAAAACGTAATGTAGAAAGTAAAGACAAAAACAAAACATAAGGGAGAAAGCAAAAAGTATGGGAGAAAGCAAACAGTAAAGGAGAAAGCAAAGGAGACAGCAAACAGTAAGCGAGAAAGCAAAGGAAAAAGCAAACGGTAAGGGAGAAAGCAAAACGTCCAGGAGAAAGCAAAACTTAGGGGGAAATCAGAGGGAAAATCATGACGTAATACTGAAATTGAAAAGAAAGAGACAAATAAGTGAAGGGAAAGTTGATAAAAAGTAAAACAGGAATTTAAAAAGATCCAACTCTCCTCGAATAAAATATTTAGTTTTAATACCATTGTCCGTCCCCTCGAACAACGCCTACAAAATTCCCTGTTGGTCTTGGTTCCTCCCAAAGAGAGAGAGAGAGAACAGACATGCATAGCTGACAATATGGTGACCAAAAGAAGGAACAGGAGCGTGATTTATGTAGCATTTTTGACAGGCCGGAGTTAAAACGCTTAACAGCATTAAACCTGTCTATTGGCATGATCGGGCGGAGGAGGAAAAGGAAAAAGCTTGTATTTTTGGAAGAAAAAGGAATCATATTATGATTCTAGTGGTGGGCGCCAACGAGCCGCAACCGCCCTCCACTTGTCTTCCATTAAGTCATCCATACATGATCAAGTCCAGTGTGTCTCGTTCCCTCATCCTTTTGGAGTAATTTATTTACATTATAAAGTACTTGATGCCATTTCATTTGAATATGTTCCTCCTCCCCGTCCAATGGGCCTTCCCCTTCTCCCCCGTGATTCATCTTCTTTTCCCCAGTACTTCCACCTACTTTCAAAGGGTTGTAGCCACATGTTTGGAGTACTACATTCTATTATATTTTCTCCCTGAGACATCATAATATAATCCTGTGTACAGGGCAAGTCATGTATAAAAAAGATTCCCTCTCGTCCTATCCTCCACAGACGACCAACATCATCATGTTTTTTGGAGGAGAAAGAAAATAATGTACTTCCCCGGTGCTATTACTACAGCCCCCTCCCACCCACACGAAAAAAAATGCGCTCATGTAATAAACCATGAGATTTCTCCCATAAGGCAAATATCTGATGCCTTCTCTCTCGATTCAACCACAACCCCCACACCACTCCCCAAAAAAAAAATTCCCAAAGAGCAGACATTGTAAAGGATCTTTTCTTTCCCATGCCTTGTTGATTTTTTAAGGACTTTCTTCCCACATGTACATCTACTATGAAGGGGAATAGGAGGAAAACAAAGTCATTATTCTAATTACGGGAGCGAGGTTTCCCGTCTTAAATGTAATTATTATGATGCTCATGCCCACATCCTCTCTGACAATTCCCCTTCCATTCATGGAGGGGAAAGGGCGTAATACCAAGGCCAGGGGAGAGCCAAGATTTTTCATGGCTTTATTAAAAGCCTCCACCTCCTCCTCTTTAAAACCAATGTTGGGTGCAAGATGCACACTTTAGATACCGGCTGGCTCCTCTTTTAATGGAAGGGGGGGGGAGGAGGAGGACCGAGTTATGAGGGATGTTGTTGGGTGGAGAAAATGGGCTTGCTGATGCCATGAGTAGTACGGTAGGTAAAGCTACCTATAATTAATTTTATGTTTGATAAAAACTTATGCAAGCTCTTTAGGGGATTTAATATATAAGGAAATGAGTTTTTCTTTGGCGTAAAAACTCAACCAAACTATGTAAATCTCCAATCTTTTCCTACATGAGAATTCCCTTACAAAAAAAAACAAAATGGTATTCTCGTCCCCAGAAAAAAAAGTTATTCCATTGAGGAGGAAATGGGACTGATGTCTGCCTTTCTCTTGGGAGGATAAAAAGTAGGAATTTCGTTATGCTTTTGTCTCGCAGCACAAGAGGACTTTCCCCAATGTTTTAACGGGGAAAAAGGTGCGAAAATTTGGGGAATGACTAAATTCTACTTTTTTTCTCTAAATATTTCCTCTAAAAAATGTTATTCTCTTTTAAAATTGTTTCACTTTCATATTTTCTTTTACGCTCTTAAAATGTCCTGCTTTCTCCTAATTTTTATTCCCTGGAAGAATTTACTTTTACTCCGACAAAAAAGTTGCCGCCACTCCCCGGCTGTAGTTTTGTTTTAAAGGACCAGAAAAAAAAAGGAATGTAGCACACGGGACCGCCAAGGAGAGGGGCTAACTCCCACTTGAAGCATCAGATTCAATTACCCGCGACATTTTAACACATTATGTCCAGATTCAATAAAGCCATTGGTGGGACACGAAGACGAGGAGCTTCCAAGAGGAAAAATGCGATTGGGGAAAGCCAGTCATGCACAAGGACCCGTGTGAGACCGTGAAGGACCACCACACTGGAATACTTAAAAAGATGCTAAAGGATAATTGTATTTCAGGAAGAGAAAGTTTTTTACACTCTCAAAAAAGTGTAGGAAACTGAGTATTTTTTTATATTTGGAAACTCCTGCTTTCTCTCACTCAGAATGGAAGCGATCGTTTTCCTTAAATAGATTTTCTTTCCATGGCAATATCAAATTTCCCCCCCGCATTACCGATGTCTCTAAGCTCCTCTGTTGCTTTTTTATTCTGGGGGAGGACGGGACAAATGGAGAGAGAAAGAAAGGGAAGGAAAAAAATATGAAGTGCGGCGAGGGAAAACTCTCCTGCCCACGTTTTCCCTTTCTCCCTCAACTTTGTGTCTTGCCCCAAAGGAAAAACTTTCTCCTCTTCCGTGTGTATAACAATACCATAATATTTCATTTTTTTTTTACCATTCTGTCCCTCTCTCGTCCCTTGAAATTCAACCACGGTTGACTACGTAGACTTACAAAATCAGACGCTAAATTTTTGTCCGAAGTGCATTCTAAGAAAAAAATCCTCTCCATCCTTTCTACGGATTTCTATTGTATCTATATGTATATGAATCATGTAAATGTCGGCCGTCTTCTCCAAGCTTTGCAAAGCCACAGCCTCAAAAATTACGCGCAATAATGTTATTAGTGCCATTCTCATCCCATCATATTCCTGTTACTCTTCTCCGAATACTCCAAGGATGACTAGAATGTGAGATACTTAAATATGTTAGAAACTTATTTCTCTTGTAATTTGCATCTCTCCCGTATGCTCCATTGGCTAACATTTTTTGGGGACGAACCTGAGGGGAAGGCAAGGGGAAAAGAATGCCAAGATCTACATCTTGAATCACAATGACAGGGATTAAACCGGAGAAAGTACTGCGTCGCAGACCAGAAATCCTTCCACCTGTCCCATATACAAAAAATTCCTTTCTATCAATAACATGGACCATAGCTGAGACGAAACTCTAGGGAAAATCCTAGGAGAAAACGTCAACATAATGGACGACTTTCCGGAATCACTCTGTATATGAAGGTCTCCCCCTTTTTCTAAGCTTTAGTGAAGGCTAAATGTACACTTTGTCGAAGTAATTTTTAAGCTCAAATCCTTCATGAACAAATCTGTCCATATGTCTTAAGGCGAGAAGAAATGCACTTATTTAAATTGGAATTTGGACTCTATACACGTTCTTCAAACGTTTCCCGTCTAAAGCGAGATGGAGTTGAGATGTTTATGCAAGTGTACAAATAAAGGGACCTGTTTTGTCAACCCTTTCCCCTTGGAAATGTACCATGGAGGGCAATAATCCTTTTTTCTTCCTTGTCCGAGTGAAAGACAATCTCTATACTGACAGTTTTATGAAGAGTCATGAAGCTCTCAACACCCTCCGGCCTCAGATTTCTCATGACACTTGTCGGAGAGGGGTTAGGGGGAGGAGATGAAGACAAAGTAGAAATGCTTCTACTTCAACAAATGAGCAGTTCCTCAAGGAATTTCTCACACCAGCTCAAATCTTTCTAGGAATCTGGTGGAGCTTTTATTTTTGCTTCATGTCTTCTCTTCTTCCAACTTTCACCAGGGGATTCTCTTGCATTTTATTTTTCTTCTCCTTCTTTTTCCTACTGTATATAGTTCCATCAAAATGGGGCATGCAGAATCCGTTTTAGGGAAGGGGAAGTGTGAGCATGAATGATTGTTTGTACTGCTGTTTCTACAGCAACTTTTACAAGTTAGGTTGAACCATGAGTGTTTTCTGACGTTCCAATGTTTCCCTGGCATCTCTCTCTCTCTCTCTTCAAATTACCCTGCTTATTTATTCTCTCCATGCATCCCTCTTGTTCTCTCTCCAAAATCCTGTTTTTTATGTTTCTCGTACCGTTTACACTTTATCTCCGTTTCTTTGCTTCCCTGCCACTTTCTCTGTTGCATTTTATGTTTCTACACCTTACACTTTGACTGCAATTTCTTCCCATCTCTCACATTACCTTTCCAATTTTTTTCTGACTTTCTCGTAAGTTTTCTCTCTTGATTTCTCTTAATTCCTCTCTTTTAGAAAAGTTAAACTTGTTCTCTATTATCAAGTCACTCTTTGTGATTCCATCACACATTTTCTCCGAATCTTTCTCCTTGTTTCGTATTTTAGTTTTTTCTATTTCACTTTCTCGGTTTAAAATTCTCTTATTTTGCTCCTTTCTTCTTATTTTTCATCCTTCCTGCACAATTTCTCTTTATGATTCTTTTCATTTAGTTTTACATTGTTTTTGTGACATAATTACTTATAATTATTGTCTGTTGCACTGTCTCTATAATATTTTTCTCTATAATGGTTTATTACGTATGCTTTTGCGCAGGCAATTTCATTAAACTCTCTCAACTTGTTCTCATTTCATGTTTCTGAATTGCTTCTATTGCATTTTATTTTTAGTTGTATGTATTCCCGTGTCTCTTCGCTATTTTTACCGTATTTCTCTTACTTTTGCCGTACTTTGCTTTTGTTATACTTTCTCAGTATTGGTTTTCATCGTCTCTTTGTTTATATTTCTCTCCACATGACCTTCCCTTCGACCATCCCGTGTTGCTTCGACAACCTCGTTCAACAGTCATTTGTCATTTACTCCTTTACACAACACGCTAAACTGCTTTGCTTCTTTTTCAGCGTAATATGAGCAAAAAGGGATAAAATCACTGTCTGGTAAAGAGAAAGTAATGGTTGCAGGGCATGGAAACCAGTCCAAAAGTCACGTGATTTCACAGGCTACACAACAATGTAAGACCCTGGAATCTGGTTGCCTTCCATCAACCTATACACTGGTGGGACTCCTCAAAACTAAAGATGTAAGAATGGGAGCTAAAAATAAAAATTGATTCTTCTACCGTGTTCCAAAAATCTTCACGTATTTTCGAAATCCCAGTTGGTTACTTAAGCGTGGTTCGAAGGAATTGGAAGGGGATTTCAACATCCTACACAAAATTGAAACTCTCTACCAAAGAAATGTTTACGTGAGAAACAAATGTTGTTGATTGTTTATTTATTTCTGTAATTACAGGGATTTGAGCCAGCAAAAAAAAAACGAATTTGGTCAACACGATCCTAGTGGGCGTGGGGATTGGCGGCATTTCCAGAGCCGCACATGAAAGAAAACAATGACTATTTTTAACCAGCTGTTCTTTTCCGAAAGTCTCCGGTGCTTCCCCGTGCCGAGAAATCCCTACAGATGTGTTCTTACATCCTCATAAGGACAGAAAATCTCCAATAAGAAATGTACGATTTGACCCTCGTCCAGCTTTTGGGGAATTATTCATATTTTCACACTTTTTCCTAAGCTTCAATGGAAGTCTCCCCCAGGCGTAATTGTTCCAAATATTTCGGCCGAGAAAAATTTCTTGGGGAAAACAAATCCTTCTCCCCATTGATTTGTCTTGGATAAAGAGGGAAATAAAAAAAACCAGTCCAGCTCATTCAAACACAAATCCAGGGAAATACAAGAAATCCACTGAGATTCACCGGATGAAATTGGTGGGAAGGGAGCTTTAGAGACCGGCAGACATGCCTTCTAAAAGTTGTTGTGACTAATGGTGCAAATACCTGGACTTGATCCGAGGAGGTCTAGTCGTTTAATCCACCACAAATATGTACAATGGAGGCAAGTGGCTCAGCAGATTGATTTCCCCAGTGTCGCTCATCATAATAAACAACCACACAAAGGTGCCTCAGCTAGTACAATGTAGGCTTTCACTCATTCCAAAAAACGCATCATGGTGTATATCCAGGACCCGTGGCCATTCCTGTATGTATGCATACCTTTGTACATGTTTGTACGTAAGTATGTATCTATATACTTATGTAAATCAACAATATCCGACTGAGGCTCATGAGCCAAGCAGTTCATCTATTCTTTCCTTTCATCGGAGATAAAAACTCACAACTGACATTATTATCTCACCCAAGACCATCCCAACATACTGGGGCAAGTCCATTCCCTTTGTTGTCATCACCCTTTTTCGTCACAAATCAAGGGGATTTACAATGGATTTCTACGAATGTAAACCTTTCCACAGTCCAGGAATTAGATCTTTCTCTCTCTCTCTCTCTTCTCCTTTTCAAAATCTACTATTCTCTCTCTACGCATTCTTTGTTTGGTCTCTTTCCCTCTCTCCTTTTTTCTGTCTCACTTTGGGTCATTTCTTCTCTTTCCCCATGCCTTTCTCGTTCTCTTTGTTTGCCATTGCATTTTCCCCTCAGCTGTTCTCATACAAAGAAAGTATTGGAGATCAAGCGAGAGATCAATGGGTAGGAAATCTCTGATTTAGTGAATCCTACGTGAGTCCTTAAAGTTACTTGAGCTTCATCCTCAACATTCGTTATGCAGATGGCGATAAATCTTGGGCCAGGAAAGTGCATACACACAAAGAGTAGCATGGAACCTCATGGATGTACTTCCTGAACAGAACGTGAGTTCTTCCTTTTCAAGGACGGCCCAAAAAGTGGGCGAAATTCTAGTCACTCACACGGGAAATGGCAATATGGTAGGCAGAGACAACCATCCTCATATTTGTAGTCCTTTAAATAAAAACAGAGTGCAATGCAGATCTAGGTCCAATGGTATCCTGAGAGATAAGTCTTTTCCTTCGTTGATTTGTATGGGAACGTCCGTGTTATAGGGAAGATGTCCACGCACGCCATTTTTTGCTCTTCCTAGCATCTTTCCACATAACAAATCTTTCCAAAGGATTTTTTGCTGTGTGGGCATTTCCCCGTAGGCATTTTATAATATAATTAGGGAATGGCAACCCCCGTGTATACTTGGTCCCTTTCAATTTACTGGCTTTCATTCCCTCTGTTGATTGGTGTAGCTTACCAGGCGGTTTTTGTATTCCCAAAAGTCTCACGTTTCTAGTGCAAACAGCGGAGGGAAAGGTGAAAGGAGAGCAAATGCAAATGCAAATTCAATACACCTCAAGATGCTTGAATACATTGGGAAAATAAAAATATACTGTGAAGCAAATATAATTGGTACGAAGATTTCATAATGCACAATGTATACATCTACATATATGTATATACATATAATATATATATACGTCCCTCGAATCTTTGCCTTTAGTAACGGAACAAGAGGTGATGTTCAAATAGGAGCTTCAGAGCGGAATAAAAAAAAATCCAAGGAAATTCTATATGGCGAACTGGCGAACATATGCTAAAAAGATGTGTCTCCATAGATTTCATCATCGTCTCCCTGAGATTTTCTTTTATTTCTGAGAAAGCTGTCACATCGCAAAAGAGCTTTCACCAACTTTTCTTGGATTTCACATATCCTTGAGATACATTCAGGACACTTTTTGACCCTCTTTTGAATCTTGATCCCCCGCTTCGGCGCCCACTCTCTCTCTCTTTCTCTCGCTCTCTCTCACTCTCTCTCTCTCACTCTCTCTCTCTCACACGCTCTCTGTCTATCTTGTCTCCCACATTTGTGATAGATAACAAAAGAATATTCCCAACCTATCCCCCTCATTCTTGAGAAATTGGACATTTGACGTGGGCGGAGAAATGAATTCGAGGTAATCATAAACATAAAACAGAGAACTTTCGAGAGAGAAAGGGCTTTATCCTTGGAATTCCCTGTAGAAATAAGGCTGAATCACGGTCTCCAAGTGACTATTTGAGATATTTTTAGTTGATCCGATTTTACATCAGCGATTGATGTACATTGTACATGTTATGTATATGCGTATATGCGTACACTTTCTTCAAAAACCAGATTAGGACTTTCACCAATTCTGATTGTGAAAGCTTATAAATCTTTATTCCCACCAGAAGTCACGCCACGTTATTAGAAACGCCTCCTTTCGTGGGAACTTTTCCCCCTTGAAAACGTAACCCGAAGGAGTGTGCGGCAATCCGATTATCTCCCGGGCACCAAATTACCCAAGAACAATGGGTTTATTAGCTACCAACAATTAAATCCCCTCCAAAGATCCCCTGCAACTTCATCCGTGTGGAGGAAAACGCTCTCTGAGACGTTAATATGACGCAGTAAATTAAGAGAGAAAGTTACGGAGAAAAGGTCACGGGAATTTAGTTAACCAGAAAAAAACGGAGATAGAAATAATGCTAAAAATGACACAGAGTATTTGTTACTCCTGCTCCTGCGAATTTCCCAAAATACTCCCTAGCGTGCTGGAGTAAAGTTGAAATTGTTCTAAAATGACAGCCTCTGTACCTGTTGTCGGTGAAAGAGGATACTCGAAGTATTTTTTAAACGCTCGTATTAATTTCCTTCTGAGCTAGGGAGCTGTCATGGAAACTTTCCCCGCGGAAGCCTCATTGTAAGTGGGATGGAGGGGAGACGGAAGAAGAAGGAAAAGAAGAATTGTCTGAGCAATATGAGTCCCTCCTAATGCACCGTCCGCATGCAACAGATTTCCGCTTGGATACTCTTTTTTTTGACTTGCATATAAAAGGGCATGAAACCCTGGTAACCTACAGTTTCTCTAGAACAATCGATGGAATTGAGAGTTAGAGACCTAAATTAAAATCATGGAAACAAGGAAATACTGCAGGTGAAAATCCCAAGAACGTTATAACAAGGAAATGCAAGAGAAATTCCGCCCATAATAAGGTCGGAAGTGAGAATATCCGAATGGATAGGAAATAAAATTGTTGGACTACTAAATGGTGATATGTGATTCATGGGGCAATTATGTGTGAATTTTCGAAAATTCTTTAACCTTCGAATAAGTTGAGTGAATGACCTCGAGTAAATGTTTCACAGTATTCTCCCTACAATCAAAATGGATGGCATGACCACATTGAATATGTACCCATCGAACTTTCACTCCCCCGCATCCTGTTAAAGACAGGGAAAATAAGGAAGCCACAGCAAAATCGGCAGGGATGTCTTTGTGTACTCACAAATGCGATTGAATACTCTATGGGACGATAATTTGACCATGTTTTAAACATTCAAACTTAATTACGACAACATTGTTGGCCTTTGGGCACGAGGGATACATAAGCTAACATGTATCGCTCTCTCTTTCTCTCTCTGTCTCTCCCTTTCTCTCTTACTGTCTCTTTCTCTCTCTCCCTCTCTTTGCTGTCTCTCTTTCTCTCTCTTACTAACTCTCCTTCTGCCTCTTGCTCTCTCTCTCTTACTAACTCTCTATCTCCCTCTTTTTCTCTCTCTTACTAACTCTCTATCTCCCTCTTTCTCTCTCTCTTACTAACTCTCTATCTCCCTCTTTCTCTCTCTCT
>JAQGBT010002297.1:0-24988 GCA_034698585.1 Disparrhopalites patrizii
GTACTCTCGTTATAACAGCAGCAAAAAATGCTCCCCTCAAAACTTTCTCCATTTGTTAACATAGAAATGTTTGTTCTCTATAGAAGTTTTTCGCTATAACAGGCGAAATTTGATGCTTTATAGGGTGCTGTTATAGCGAGAGTCGACTGTAACAGGCGAAATTTGATGCTTTATAGGGTGCTGTTACAGCGAGAGTCGACTGTATTCAAAATGTTTAAGTTTTAAATTAATGCCAAGTGCAATGCGTTAAAAAATCACATGTTAACAAATGAGGATTAACATCTTCTCGTCCTGTACAATTTTAATTTATTCAATATTTTCGGGTTCTTAATGCAATCTTGTGTACTTTTCTTTTTTTCACAGCATTTCTTGTTCCGAATTTTCAATGAGCTGCAAAATTCAATTTCTATCTGGAGATGTTACAGCAAAATGTTTACTTTCTAATCAGAGATAAAAAACAACTTGAATTAAAGTAGTGATAACGACAAATACGTATTGCCTGAAATTAAAGATCACTTGACTACACAGTGGAGTCTCTACATAGCAGCACCCCTTATAACAGCATTTTCTCCATAACGTCATGAAATTCGCAGCACCTACATAGAATACATAATAATTGTGTTCTCTATAACATCATTCCTTTTATAACAGCAAAATTTTGGGTTCCCCTGGATGCTGTTATAAAGAGACTCTACTGTATAAAGGAAAACGGACATCCTTATAAGTTTCTTTCGTGCCGGTAGATCAGAGTGGACTCTCGCTATACCAACCCTGAAGGGAAGGACAAAAACGGTTAATATATGGAAAAGCTGCTGTATATGGAATTACTCAGTAAGGAATTTGTTCCATAGAGAAACAACTTACTTATTGTTTCTTTATAGGAGGGCCTGTCGGTTTATTAATAATATACAGCCTTAATGCATTTTCAACACCATAATGTTGATGATATTCTTCAACACGAAATCGAAAAATTCTGGAGTGGACGTTCGCTCCAAAGTCCGAAAATCCCCAGTTCTCACGGCCACCAACTGAATGGATCGAAGCTGTTGTTTCACATATCTCTGATCCGATTTGGCTGTAAGCTGGTTGGAAATCCTAAGAATGGCATTCTTGTACCCGGCCATTTTCTCCGGAAATGCGAAAGCCTTGTCATAGGTCACTAGATAGTAAATGCTGGCCACCAAGAAGAAAAAGAAATTGACGAGCGAGAAGAGGAAATCCGAGTGGAAAAACACCGTGAAAATGTATCCGCAAAAAACAGCACCAGCCATGAAAATACTCTTGAATACATAAATCATGGGTGCAAAAACATGATTGAAGGTGGTCACATCTAATTGTATTTTTCGGCAGTTCCGTGGCAACGCAATTATTTCCTCCCGTTCATTCCCCCGAGAAAACCTGCCCGTACACACGCATTTTATATATACATATTTTGCATGTTGTCGCCGTCACCATGTAATCTATATAGAAGTAATATTCAGAAAATGGTTTAATCTTATAATAAATCTGGCATGACCTCGCAGAACGCAATGCTTTTTGGAATTGGCTGAATATTTTGACGAAATATATCCCTTGTACAAGCACTCCAAATAAGACGACGGCCATGGCAGGTGCAATAAGGAGCATTTCCAGAAGGCACCAGAACATCCGCTGGATTATAGATATTTCCATCGTCTCAAAAACTGAGGATATGAACATGACGTTGGACGGATTGACAAGGTAGACCATTCCGTAAAACCACACCGCTCCAGGTACTATCAGGGGAAAAGTGAGTGCCAGCAGTTCCAACATGTCATATGATAATATAGGCTTGAATCCTGCACCTGCAAATGGTCTTTTCTTTTTAGATATGGCGCATATGTATGTATACATATAAATGTGTACAAATGGAAAATAAACGGGTAAATTTGAATTCCCCAGCGAAAAATTCACGTCGGAATTTTTCGGCCAAACTGCATCCGATGATAGCCCCTAGCGTAAGAAATCATAATAATGTTTTTATGCCTTCACTCTGTGACCACCTCAAGGGACACCGCAGCATTTTGCGCTTTATCGCCCTTTTGGCTGGGGCGCAGTCGCTAATTACTGGATTTTTATGACATTCGAGACGGCAAGTACAATGGAGTCTCTTTATAACTCTGAAGGGAATGGCGAAAAATGTTGTTACAGGGAAAAGTTGTTATATAGAATATCAAATGTGCACTTTACATGTACGAGGGGATGGAAAAATAATGTTGTTACAAACAAATGTCGTTATAAAGAGATTTGTAATAGCGAGACTCTACTGTAGTAGGTACAGAATTTTGTACAGTGAACTCAGTGGAGTCTCTCTACAACAACTGATGGAAAAACATGTTTTTATTGGGAAATGTCGTTGTATAGCACATAACATGTATATATACGAAGGGTAGAAAAAATAAAGTTGTGATAGAGAAATGTTTTTACAGAGACACTTGTTATAGATAGACTTGCTATATATCCTATTTTTGGGTTTTCAGGATTTTTGTCTCCATCCGCCGGAAATTCGCCAAAAGTCGTATCTGGCGAGCGGCTGCTAATAATTTCATGCAATACGACGGGAACATGTTAAACATGATTGTCTATATCAACATTTTTTTATTTTCTCAATTAACACTCAAAAATTAGGAGCACATAAAATTCTATTTAGGCAATTACGTTTAACATGTTCTCACCGGGTTTCATGAATATCCACGTATTAGCGGCCGCGCGACAGCCTAAACGCCGAAAAAAGCACAGTTTTTTGCAAATTTCCTGCAGATGGAGTTGACAATCAGGAAGCCAAAAAAAAAAGATTTAGAAAATTTTGTGTTACATGCACACGACAAATTTCATAAACATTTTCAGAAGTTTATTAAATAATTTGCTACTGTTTCTTAGCAAACACGGCAGAAAAGTAAAAAATGCTGTAGTGTCCTTAACGGTGGTCACAGAGTGACGGATTGAAAATACAGTCGACTCTATCTACAACAGCACCCTATCTGCACCAGAAGAAGCATAAAAATATGTATAACGAACTGCTGGCTTTCTCTATAGATTCCCTATATAGAGCATTAGTTGAAAAAATATTAATTTTAATTTTAGTGAGAAAAGAATAAAACTGTGCTGTTTCGGTGCTGTTACAGAGAAAAAGTTAATGTTGAAGAGATACCTAACTTAGGCGCCAATGCTCTTATAGGAAGAAAGTGTTGTTATAGTGAGAGAAATGTGACCGAGGGAACAAAAAAATCTGCTGTTATATAGAGTAACTGCTGTTATAGGGAGTGCTCTTGTAGAGAGCGCACTTTATATGGTAAAGCTGTAGGGGAGATTCAGCACTGCTGTTCTAGAGTAAGTGCTATAGGGAGGGCCGGTATAGGGAGAGTCGACTGTATTAGGATTTCGTATATACGCTAATGACTATCATTTGAATAAATTTGGTCTAAAAATTCCGACATGCGTTTTTTCGTTTGGCCAAATGAAATTTACATACTTCATGTATGTGGAATGTGTATAGCTTTGTAACGGCACCGTCGCTATGCGCCTAAGCGGTGTCATTTAAGAGTTATATACTCGTTTTGAAAAAAATTTATGTATACTGGTGCGATAATGAGAGTTAAGATCATACTACAGGCGGCGCAAAATTTTGTTCGTACAAAATGCGGATACATACCTTGTGCTTGGAAAACGCCCTGAAAAAAAACATTGCAATCCTGTGGAACTGCATGGAACATCCGTTTCGCCCACCAAACAGCCATACATTCAGCCATAGCGACCAACACGTGCCACGGGAAGTCCTTAATGTTCACGGATTTTTGCCACAAAGATTGGAGCAGCCTTGCCCACATGAAGAGATTGTGGATAGCCAAAAGGATGCATAGCACCACGTTGGTCTCAGATTTTCTGCCTTTGCTCAGAAACTTGACACGAGCATCGTCGTCCCTAGCATCGACGGGCAGAATGCCCAGGGCCGAAAATGCCCGCAATGTTTTGAAGGTCCAACGTACTTCGTAAACGCTCAGCATATTATTGCTCTCTCTTAAATGAGGGAAATCGTCATCCCTTGGGGTCGGGTCTGTACCGGAACATTCGAGAATACCGACATGAATTTGTTGTAGGGCAAATGCGACTTCTTTAATAGCAACCGTCGATATTTCTGTACTCTGTAACTGCTATTTCTTCTAACAGAGAAACTTTCAGACATATTTGGGCAGCAGAATTAACTGTATAGATATACGAGATATATTGCAATTGGTAATTATGTACCTGTGTTATTGGCAGCCGAAATTTTCCAGTAGCCTTTTATTTCCTTACAGCCGAAAGGATTCCACAGGAAAAGTCTTCCTTTTCTGTACAAACCTGTGCAAAGAACTGAGGAAGCTTGGTAATGTCTGTCCTAGGTAATATAAAATTAATTCATAATTACAGCGGACAATGCTTCGTGAAAATTAAGCAAACATACTAGGTTATAGAATTTCTACGTACATACTCATTAATCTATAGATTAATAAGTAAAATAATAATTATAAAATTATAAGTAAAAAATTATAAGTAAGAAAAAAATACAAGCTTTTCTTATAAACCTAATTCCTTGATGTTGTCGTTATCGTGTTCGTTAGAGTGGCTTTTGCTGTACGCGTACGCGGATCAAACAAGGAAAGTCCATGAGCTAAATGGATCAAAAGTGGCTAAGACAAGTAAATGGATTTATCCGAATTATGGAATGTGTATATCGATAGTGAAACATACAGCGGAGTCTCCAGAGTCTTATAACAAGTCTCTTTATAGCAACACATATCTATAACAACATCTTATTTTCCTCGCCCTTCGTATATGTAAGGTATACATATATCTGTATTCAATGTTCTATATAACATTTCCCTGTAAAAATATTTTTTGCCCCTCCCTTAATTGTTGTTATATAGAGTCTATTATGTTGAACAAAAACCGTTGAAAAAGGTCACATTTGAACTGCGCGCCAAAAAATCGCCATAACTTAGCCACTTTTCTCTATAACAACTTTATTTTTCAGCCTTTCGTATATGTAGTATACATATTTGACGTTCTATATAACAACTATATTCAATATAACAAGCATTTTTGCCCTTCCCTTCGGGGTTGTTATAGCGAGAGTCCACTGTATATAGCAAATAATTTCAACAAAAAATCTAATCATTTGTTTAACAAACTTTACCAGTCTTAAGTTTCCTTAAACGTAAAATTTGGGTTGGAGAAGTTTGGAATAAAATTCTGGTTGTTATGGATTACACGGACGGATGGAGAATGTAAGTTGTTCGCAAAAAATTCAGGTGCTGCTGTAGAGTTTGATTACTTTTATAGTGTTAAATTTCTCTTACGGCCAACCACAGATATTAAAAACATTGAGACGGACAATACGTATACCTAAGCATGGACGTAGATTGGATTTCTCAATTTAATTGAAACCGGACAGGACACATCACTCCCACGGATATTTCGTTTAATTAATGCAAAAAGAAATCAACTAAACCTGGGAGAAACCAAGCTATAAGAGTTTTTTTTTACGATTAACTGCCTTTCAATTTATCTTTATCTATACATATATACATCAGGTCCCGAAATACATATTTTACCCCCTGCGGCTATGAAGCAGCCATGCTGTGGATGTATGTACACTGTATAGTACAATAAAGTCTCTCTGTATAAAGCCTCCGGAATCTAGATGACATTATTTTAAGAACATTATTTCTTCCGCCCTTCGTGTATATGCACCGTACATTCAAGTGTTCCATACAACAACCTTTTCCTGTAACAATATTTGCTTTCTTCCCATCAGTGTTGTCAAAAAGAGACTCCACTGTATACACGCAAATATTAATTGTAGAATTTCATTGTGGATCAGCGTAGAAATTTCCTTCTGATCACACCAGGATTAGCCAAGTTCTGGCAGTTTAAAAAAATTACATATGTTTTATTCCGACTTTTGGGACATTTTATGTTCTTTAAACCGTACAAAACGGAACAAAATTTTATGGACAGAATTTTCCTGCGAATCCCCACTAAGATCGGACAACAGTTGGGCAGTGATGGCCAAACTATGTAGATCGTATTTAAAATACATTTTTGTATTTTGTAATTGTATTTTCAAATACAGATATTTTCAACATGTCATTTGTATTTAAATACACGGGATTTATTGGCAGTATTTTGCTGTAATTTGTAACTTAAAAGTGCACCAAGATAAAATAGAATTTGTAATTTTTTGATTGTGCTCGAAAATTGAAATAAACGCATGTGATACGTATTTGAAGTACATTTATTTGTATTTAAAACACGTATTTTAATTACAACTAGTTGTATTTTGTAATTAAAATACGTATTTAAATACATTACTAACTATTATGCTTAATATATATTAATGTATTTTACAATTTGTATTTGGTGTTCGACTCAAAGTGCAATTGTATTTTGTAATTTGTAATTAAATACTTGGGTAGCAGCCGAATGTAATTGATAATTTGTAATTAAAATCTCCGAGTGTATTTGTATTTTGTAATTAGTATTGGGAACTGAAGTATTTGGCCATCTCTGCAATTGGGGCATCATGGGAAACTTATTGTGATGTTTCGACGTCAAGTTCAAAACTCAGAAATGTCAGCGAAATCAAAATGTTTGATTATATTATCAAGTAATACCAACCAAACAAAAACAATTTTGAAACTAAATCAAGTAATATGAAAGGAATGAAGAGCTACACATAGAAGGGGGATCTAATGGTGTCGGGTTCCCTTGGTGCATATAGCAATTACGGAAAGCATGTACATACATATGGATATGTATGTATGTACATACTTGACGCCCTTTTGCACGTGGTAGATATATATGGGTATTTTTCCAACGTCAAAAGATGGGTGGTTTTTCCTTGATTGGTTTCTAATTGACAGTTTGGGTAATAATTTAATTTTGCATGAGGGCTTGTTATGAACGATGTGAACATGGGCAATTTTTCCATGAGGGTTTCTTATGCATAATGCTGAAATGTGACGGACAATCTCCTTCTTTCTTTTTTACTCTCTCCCTTTCTCTCTCGCTATCTCTCCCTTTCTCTCTCGCTATCTCTGACTTTCTCTCTTGCTATATCTCACTTTCTCTCTTGCTTTCTCTGACTTTCTCTCCCGCCGTATCTCACTTTCTCTCTTGCTATCTCTTACTTTCTCTCTTGCTATCTCTGACTTTCTCTCTTGATATCTCTGGCTTTCTCTCTTGCTATATCTCACTTTCTCTTTCGCTATATCTCACTTTCTCTCTCGCTATATCTCACGTTCTCTCTTGCTATCTTTGACTTTCTCTCTTTTTCTGATGAAATACAATACTTTTCCACTTTTAGTTTCCATGGCTGGGTATAAATCTAGGAGATAAGCATTCTTTCAGTATTTTGGTATATAAAATATAGAAAATAAAACATAAACCGTATAGAGTGACCCAATTCCACCTTTTTCTTGCGTTCTCGAAAAACATGTCACATACTCAAAACTAAAGTTTGGTACTTCCCAGTTCCCACATAAGAACCAATATCTACGGCTTCATCTGATTTTCACCTAAAAAATGCTTTCTTTCAAAACAAAAATAATGTGCTACCAAGACTGTGTGTACGCACTTTTATTTTACTGATTCATGATTTAATTGGGAATGAATGTTCAATGAATAATAATAATAATATACGTATAAAGGATTAGGCATAAGTGCTGATGGGTATCTCGTCTTTGTTATTCACGTATTTAGCTATCATTCAAGCAACTGTGTTGTCTATATTTTTTATATGATGCTATTGATGATATTGTTAAAACTGAAATCCAAAGACCTGCCGTGGGCGTTCACCTTGAATCCGAAAACTCCGACATAAACTGCGATAAACGGATTGTCCCTAGCTGTTGTTCAACCTGTATTTATATCACCGCACCAGTTCAAACGTTCACACCCCAAGAGTTTTTGGAGGTATACTATGAGTGTAGACAAATCGGAGGGAATCGTGCATATAGCTTGCACATCCACATCGATGGAGGTTATATCGGCATCAAACAAGAGTGATATTTTTTACTTTATACGCCATAAAACGTACACATACAGGAGATATTCATACATTGCAAGGTACTATGTATGTATGTCCAACCATAATATCAAAAGAAGAGTCCACATCGAAGAGCCGGCGTGATGTACGATTCGTTTTTACCTTCATATTGAGACCCCAGTGCATTTGATCTGTGAATGTGAAGCATGAATCACTCATAGATTATTAATCTTTGAACTGCACTCGTTTTCGAGAAATGACGTGCCACAGTTCAGCTATAAAAAGATTTTGACGTTTATGAAATACGCCAAGAGCTTACTGTAGTAAGTTTATACTACTTCTTTACTGAGTGACTGCAACATGCTAAGCAACGCCTTCGCAGCTTCCTCTCTGACGATACCAAGAAGAAATGCACAGTCGGAACTCAGATTCATAATAATAATAATACCTTCATATTCTGTCTTACTTGATGCGTATGTACTGTCAGGGATTTATAGTTAAAAGTGCCCTGGAGTTTTGGGAGCGAAAAACTCCCAGGAGTTTAGGGAGTTTTCAAACTTTAAGTTTCGGGCATTTACTGGTCGTTTGGAGTTTTGGACATTTGGGGAGTTTTGAGAATGTTGAACGCAATTTATAGTATCATTTTGGGAGTATGGCAAATATTTTCGCCGTGTTGGAGAACACGGCCCGCTTTTTCAAACGAAAATTTCTGACATTGACCTAGACGCCGACTTATTATTTATTCTATCTTCACACATAATATGTATGCATGTTACTCTGTATAAAACAAATGCCTTCCATGCAGAATAACTCGAATTTCGATAAAGAAAAATAGCCTAATCCCAACCAATTTTTGACAAGAATTACATTGCTGTTTCTTCGAAGAAACATTTTCCACTAAATACACATTTTTGTTTCGTTTTGAGACAACAACCCTATGTATCAGCCGTACAGCGCAAAACGGCTGTGGCATTTTTCTACAAATTTTAATGCAGTTCTAGTCAAGAATTCCCCATTATAAACCTGCGTTGTGGCGATTTTTGCGGGTCACGTTGATAAATGAAATTGTTCAACGAAATAGATAATCATGATTTTGCTATTATTAAAAGACAATTCAGTGCACTGAGCCACTTTCTGGATGCAGATTTTTTGGCCAATAATGGTCTGATCGAGATAATTCTTAATTCTTTCCCGATAAATTCACATGACATTCTACATGATACAAATATTTTCTTCGTTTTTCATACATTTTGAATCTTTGATATCTCTAAAATTTGTATTACGATCAGTTTTTTACAAAAAATTAGCAAATTCCCAAAACTCCCTCCGAAAACTCCCTAAATTCCGGGAGTTTTCATTTCTAGGAAAATACAGGGAGCATTGGGAGTTTTTAAGGCACTTTTCGCCAGGATGGCATAAACCAGAGGGAGTTTAATTTCAAGCATCCCTACATACTGTATATTCTTATATTTCAGATATATGTACTGTAAAGCTTGGCTTTACTTATTTAGATTGCTATGGTTTTATTAAGTATATGATTTGTGTTGTGTTGAACTACATTATGTAGTTTTTTAGTATTGTTACTATTTGTATCCCAAATGGTTGGCACGTCTACTATCCACCAACAAAATGCTTTATTAAAACAAGTATAAATAGCATGATGACGGACAGAATCGGGGACTCTTTGACTAGTGTGAGACGATTGCACTTTTAAGGAGCAGAAATTCTGGAATACCAGAATTTCGAAACCTTACCGATTTTCTTTAACCGACTATTTACAGCTGAACTTGGACTAATTATTATTCACCATTTACTAGACATTTATCCCTGCGCAGGGTTTCTGGGGGGTTTATAGTATAATTGGTTATTATTTGATACCTTGAATTATTACTGGAATTAGTGTTGATGGTGTTGAATGCAATAAATACTTTGTGTTTGTATTGCTGAACATATTGCATTGTGAGTATTGTAGTGTAGGCAAAAATTTATGTAATCTTATTTATCATTTGCTGCTGTGTGTAAGAATTGATTACTCTTTAATTACTGCTCGTAACTTGTATTTGTAACGCCGTTTTCCATTGAGCCATTTAAATAAATGTGCATTACAGTACCTACATACCTACGTAACTATTATATGTATTTCTAATTTCAAAACGAGTGCCAAATAACCGCATGCAATAAAAAAGCAAGCAGCAAAAACGTGCGGTTTTTGCAAATATATATGTACATATATACTAATATGCAATCAATGCATTTTAGCATACACCATAATGTTGATGATATTCCTAAGCACGAAATCCAAAAAGTCTGGAGTGGACGTTCGCTCCAAAGTCCGAAAATCCCCGGTTCTCACAGCAACCAATTGAATGGATCTAAGCTGTTGTTTGACATATCTCTGATCCGGCTTGGCTGTAATCTGGCTGGAAATCCTGAGAATCGCATTCTTATACACGGCCATTTTCTCCGGAAATGCGAAAGCCTTGTCATAGGTCACTAGATAGTAAATGTCGGCCACCAAGAAGAAATAGAAATTGACGAGCGAGTAGAGGAAATGCGTGTAGAAGAACATCGTGGAAATGTATCCACACCCAACTGCAGCAACCATGAAAATGCACTTGAATACAAAAATCATGTTTGAAAAAACATAATTAAAGATGGTCACGTCCAATTGTATTTTTCGACAGTTCCGTGTTGAAGCAATTATTTCCTCTGTTCCATTTTCCCGAGAAAACCTGCCCGTACAAAAGCACACAAGTATATGTTAGATTGGTACATATTTTGCACACAATCGTGGTCACCATGAAATCTAGAAGTAATATTCTGAAAATGGTTTAATCTTCAAGGCCAATATGTCATTATACCTCGGAGAGAGCAAAGCTCGTTGAAATTGGCCAAATATTTTGCCGAAATACATCCCTTGTACGACAACTCCAAATAAGACGATGGACATGGCGGGTGTAACAAGTATCATCTCCAAGAGACACCACATCATCCTCTGGATAACAGAAATTTCCATCGTTTCAAAAACTGAGGATACAAACATGACGTTGGACGGATGGACAAGGTAGACCATTCCGTAAAAGCACACCGTTGCAGGCACTACGACGGGGAAAGTGAGCGTCAGCAGTTCCAAGATGGCGTAGGATAAAATGGGCTTGAATCCTGCACCTGCAAATACCATTTTAAATACGGAGCACATATGTACATTTCGCAAATATTATTAAATATATACATAACATGCAAATGCCACATTAGCTCTCGTCGTCATGGTGGATTTCCAATAATAATAATAATAATAATGATTAATAATAATATATAATTAATATCATTGGCGCAATGCCTTATGTGTGAGCTGAACTTGCACGGAACAAACTTCTCTGTCCTCATGCGGCACAGGGATTTTTTCCAGCCCCGGGGGGATGAGTAGAGCACCCATATCAATGACTCGTTGTAACAAAAGTTCGAGTGCAAATTGAGGTTTCGAATTTTAAAAAAATATTAAAATTTTTGATATCCCCCGAACCGAAATTTCGGGGTTTTCCCCATGTTAATCCCCATTTAACATTTTTACTTCACGTATCCCCCCTTTGGAAATTTATTAAATTGGGTCAAACCGCTACCATGCATATTACTTACCTATTATACATTATATTACCTATATGCAATTATTTATGCGCATAGAAATAATTTTTGAAATAATATCTAATGGTAGGAAAGTGTACAAAATTATGACTTATTGGCTATTAGTTATCCAATGGATTTTAGCACATACTTTTTACTTGGAAAACGCCATGCAAAAACATATTGCACTCCTGTGCAAATCCATGGAACATCCGCTTCGCCCACCAAACAGCCATACATTCCACCATGGCGACGCAAACATGATTTGGGAAATCCTTAATGTTCACCGATTCTTGCCACAGAGATTGGAACAGCCTTGTCCATACGAAAAGATTATGGAGACCCACAACAATGCATACCGCCACGTTTCTCTTAGAAGTTCTGCCTTTGTTCAGAAACCTGACACGAGCATCGTGGTCGCTTGCATGGACGGACAGAATGCCCAGGGCTGAAAATGTTCGAAATGCCTTGAAGGTCCAACGTACTTCGTAAGCGCTCAGCATAGTGTTTCTCTCCCGTGAATGGGCAGCATCGTCAGGCCTTACGGTCGGGTTTATATCAGGACCTTTGGAAGCACCTGGGTGAGATTTTTGTAGGGCAAATTTGGTTTCTTCAATTGCATCCATCGATATTTCCGTTCTCTCTCACGGCTATTTGTTCCAAAGATGTCCAGATTTTTCGAGAATTGTTGTAGACAGAATTAGCAGTAAAGATATAATCTATGTTCCAACTAGTAAATATGTATATGTGGGAATCTGCAGCAGTAATTTTCCGATATTATTCTAATTTTTTACAGTCGAAAGAATTCCAAGAGAAAAGGTTGTTCTTTGCTCTCCAACACTGTGCGATGGACGGAGGAAGGCTGCGGTAATGCTTGTCGTTTTTAAAGGTGAGCATTAGCGTGGGAAGTCACGTCAAAGACATGCTTTTCTACTAACCCTAATGCCTTCATGTGGTCGTAAGCGTTTTCGTTAGAGTGGCCTTTGATGTACGCCTACGCGGATCAAACAAGGCATTGGATAAGCCAAATGGATCGATAGAGGGATAAAGAGCCTAAGACAAGCGCACGGATTAATCCGTAATATGGAATAATTTATATATAGCGAGGTTGAAATGTATGTATGTATGTACAGTGGACTCTCGCTATAGCAACCCTGAAGGGAAGGGCAAAAATGGTTGTTATATGGAAAAGTTGTTATATGGAATATTTAATATGTACGCTACATACACGAAAGCTGAAAAATAAAGTTGTTATAGAGAAAAACTTGTTATAAGGAGAGTTGTTATAGAGAGAGTCCACTGTATGTATATATCGCTGTTTACCATCCCAATGCGGCCTTAATAACCAAAATGACCTCAAGGCCAAAAAATCAACCATATTTGTTTAATTCAGTTTTGGTTCAATGAAAAATATGGTGGTGTGTACAATCTTAATACAATCAAGGTGTATGCGTATAAAATCATATTAATTTTTCGAATATGTATTTCGTGCTTATATATATTCACGAGTTCACAAACAATAACATAATAATTAAGCAAAACAAACGTTTGAGCAAATCAGGTTTTGCATATGTAAAAAAATTATAAAAAACAAACAGGGTTAAGCTTATGGATGAATTCTGCCTGCTCTCATTTTGGCATTGTCAGGCCTGTGAGTTTTGAATTCGCAGCGGAGCATAGATGTTTTGCAGGAAAGGACAGCGTAAATGTATGCATTTTTCATTGAAAGAAGGACACTTACAAAGGAAGTAAAACGATGTAATTTTCAATTACAGTGGAGTCTCTATATAACAACTCTGAAGGGAAGGGCGGAAAGCATTGTTAGAGGGAAATGTTGTTATCCGGAACATTAAATATGCACCTTTCATGTACGAAGGGCTGGAAAAATAATGTTGTTACAGAGAAATATTGTTATAAAGAGACTAGTTATAGAGAGACTCCACTGTAAATAACAACTTTTGCGAGTACAGTCACGTCCACAACATATTTTTCTCCTTACCTTAATGCCGTTATGTTGTCGTAATCAGTACCGTTAGAGTGGTCTTTGATGTACGAGTGCGCGGAACAAACAAGGAAAGGAAATGAGCCAAATATATCGAGAGATGGATAAAGGGACAAGAACACGCAGAAGGGTTCTTGCGACTATTATATAGTACATGCACACTCGTGGAGATTAGCCTTAATATCCAATATAACAATAATATTCTTCCAGCCCCTCGTACATGCAAGGTACATTTTTCATGTTCTATATAACATCATTTCCCTGTAACAACATTTTTCGCCCTACCCTTCAGAGTTGTTATGTAGAGACTCCTCAGTATAACGAAAAAACCGTTATAAAATAACCGTTATAGAGGAAGATTTTGGCATTGAAATGGTCTAGGGCGGGTTTGCAAACACCGTTAAAGTGCGAAAACCTTTATAAGAAGGTCGTTATAGAGAGAATTGACTGTTATTACCGTAACCTATTCGATTAATTATAGTATGTACGTGGTTCCAAAAATCAATATGGCCCCCCTAAACAATATGATGCAACAATGCTGCAAAATAGAAAAATCATGTTTCGCATGTACCATTTTATTGTGGATCTCGGAAAAAAAAATTATCCCGATCCCACCAATATTGGCCGACTTATGGCGGTTTATTGTAATAAAAAATTTAAATTTTCGACAAAATTACTTTTTTGTTTCTGTCTTTAGGGGCAAAGCTTTTAATGTTCACCCAGCCGTACAAAATTGGCCAAGCGTGTTGTCTGAGCAGAATTTTATTGCGTATCTAGAAAAATATATGTATGCTTGTAAAAACGATAAAATTCATTTACAATTTCCCTGGAAGTATAGTTTCTTGCAAAATAATCGAATACTGATTTACACAAAGCAAACGGGCATATTTGCCGGAATTAACTATATAATATGTGATATACATATACATGAATGGATATAAGAGCATAGCAAATGCAGAATTACGCTGCCTCCTTCTGCGTATTGAGAATGTTGTAGTTGTTTCCAATGAAGTGTATTCAAATAAACCTGTGCGTCTAAAGCGGAATCGCATGAGCGATTATCATATTTTTAATACATTTTACGTAACCAGTATACATATTGCATATTTAAGTAATAAGAAATGCAAAAGCATATACAAATACATTTGCAGTGGAGTCTCTCGATAGCAACAGTGAAGGAGAGGGCAAAAGATATTGTTACTGACAAATGTTGTTATATTGAACATGGACTATGTATTAAGTTACAGAGAAAGTTTGCTATAAAGAGACTTATGACAGAGACTTTACTGTATGTGCGATAACTTTGCGATAAATTTGCGACGCGACAAATTTGCCGCAAACGTTTCGTAACCTTTACGTATATAGAATAATGGCAAAAAATGAAATATACATACATCAGTGATTGTTTCTAATTGTAAGCTCATTACAAGTACACTTCTCAGTAGAAGTGCTGAACAATTCTAATTTTGGCAACAATTGTGACAAAATGCACAGGAAACCTTGGCGCAAGGGCAGCACGTTGTGCATGCTAAAAAATGTGTCTATACTATATCTAATACATTTGACAAATATTTATTTGCATTATAATGCAATTGTATGTGCAATCCCTATATGGAAGCATTTTTTATTTATTTCATCCTGCCAGCAAATATTTATAAACTCGTAAAAATGGATGACCAGAACTCCCCGAAATTTCCACTTTGGTTTTTGTACGCTCATCCTTGGAAATTTGTATTTACATACATTTGACAGCAAGGATTTAGTCTATTTAATTTCCTGCAACTCCAGCGGCAAATTGTGGTTGCTGAGAGAATGATGTCCAAGCCCGTTCTGACCAGAGTCGCCGTGGATATGTTGGGCGTTGCCCGAAGCGTTGATCTGACCACGGCGTGTACTGGAGACGGAGCCTCGACTGAGGCCACGACCGGAATGATTTCCGTATATGGATCTGTATATACAAAAGACAAAGAGGCCGATCAACAAATATCCATCCTAAATTTAACATCTTGGATTAATATTCTGCGGTAGAGATAGCACCCATCCGATATGATCCAAAATGCATACAGTGAAGTCTCTATATAACAAGTCTCTTTATAACAACATTTCTCTATAACAGCATTATTTTTTCCGCCCTTCTTACATATAAGATACATATTTTATGTTCTATATAACAACTTTTCCCTTTAACAATATTTTTCGTCTATCCCTTCAGAGTTGTTATATAGAGACTCCACTGTAGTTCGATTCGTTTCAAAGCCCAAATCGGATAAAAATTCGCAATTCGATTCGATTCGTGATGTAAATGATTCGATTCTGTTCAATTTAAGCCACGAATTGAATCGAATCATGATTCAGACGATCAAAAAAAATGTATGTGTCCCAGTTTTTTCAATTTTTGCAGATTTTAAGCACGCAATGAAGTCTAATAATTTGCCACTTCAAATAAATTATAGTAACCTTGATATAGTATTTACCGTTGATTTAAATTTGATCCAATATTTTAATGGTTATTGCTCTACTTCCGAATAATATCCAAAACGTCTGTATATTAAATAATGGATCGAATTAATCGAATTTGAGTTCAATTTTTTCAGTTCAATTGTATGATTGGATTTACGTCTTGAATCGAATTATCTGATTCGATTTACGTCTTGATTCGAATTATTTGATTCGATTTACGTCTTGAATCGAATTATTTGATTCGATTTACGTCTTGAATCGAATTATTTTATTCGATTTACGTCTTGAATCGAATTATCTGATTCGATTTACGTCTTGATTCGAATTATTTTATTCGATTTACGTCTTGATTCGAATTAGTTGATTCGATTCACGCTGTCGAATTTTCAAGTATTTAAGTCGCGGCGAATTGAATCGAAAATTAAAATTTGGAATAAAATAAAATCATTGTCATCCCTCGTCTACGCATTTACAAATTTGTTTGTACAGAAATTTCTCCCACATGCAAATAGTTGTCGATTGCGTACAAGACGAAAAAATTTCTCTCACCCTCCCAGGTTGATTTGAGGAATATCCTGGTGAATGCAGGAAGCACAAAATAATTCCACGAGTTCGAACTTCATTTTTTTGAGAGCACTCTAGAAAGAGAATTCATTTATGCATTTTATATTATACTTGCATAGATTTCATGTATACCACTAAATGTATTTTAAATATATATGTAGACAAATTTTTAAGTATGTCCAAGAAACAAAATTTAATTTGGCTCATCTCGGGAAAGAAAAAAAAAATACTATAATCCTTCCATCAAAGGCATACTTGTATATCCGACATCCTCGCCGCGTAGATAATTGGATTCACGAGGGCCTTGAGGATGATGAGAGAATTGAAGGTCACACTCAACGGAACGATGACTTCCAATGGGAGCTGTAATTAAAAAATAATTCATATATCAGGGATTCAATGACAAAGCCTTACACGATATTAAATTCCACTGGACGTTTTTGGATAACAGGAAAATATTGAGCTTACATCCGTGAGTTGGAGAGCACAATTGCGGCAGACGAGGACATACCAAAGGACGCCCGGCATCCAGCCCACGATGTAACTGCCGAGGATGAAGCCCGTCGTCACCACAGCCCGCACATTCCGATGGAGCTGCTGGTTATTACTCTGCATTCCGGGGGAATCAATTGTTTACAATTGGACATATGTATATGTGGGCCGTGATTTATCATCCCCATTAGTTCGTCCCTGTCCCTTAATCCAAATTTTAATCTATACTTCCTTTGTTTCTTCCTTGTCGTCTACCTTCAGCAGTCTCTCTGTGAAAGAAATGTTTGGAGCAGTTCTATCTCTATAAGCAGAAAATTTTCCTATCCTAATTTTCTTCAATTGCTTACATGGAAATTTCCGTTGGCTATACCGGGGGCTTACTATAACGAGGAAAATCTGATGACTAATGAGGTAGCCTGTATTTTTATAATGTCTCAAATTTCCCCAGAAATAACTTTCTCCTTCAATTTCTTGGAATTAGGTACATACTCTCGCCATGCTTTTCCTCGAATCTTAATTTATTTTTTTATTTTTTAAATGACGAATCGTTCCCGGCTTTGCCTTGCATGTAAATTTGTAAATGTTTCGTGTCAACCTTTTTGGTTTTTACCTTTTTCCTTTTTCAAACTTTTAGATACGTATATTTATTATGTATCTTGAAGGAAGATGCCCTGGGAAACAAGGTATGACATCGGAATCGGTATTCGAATTCAAATAGGAATTATATTCATATTTTTCAGTATTTTAATTGAAATTATAATCCCTATTTTTGTCAGAAAAATATTTTAATTCGAATTTGTAATTACAGTGGATTCACTCTATAACAACTCTCCTTATAACAACTTTATTTTTCAGTCCATCGTATATGTAGTACAAATACATATTAAATGTTCCATATAACAACTTTTCCATGTAACAACCAATTTTGTCCTTCCCTTCAGGGTTGTTATAGCGAGAGTCCACTGTAATTTAAATATGATTGTTGTATTTTAGTACCACTTTGCCCCAAACGTTTTCATCTTTCGTGTAAGATTTCTCTATTACAGAATTATTCGTTCTTCCCTTGAATTTTGTTATACTCTATAGAGAAAGAAATGCTTCCGTTAAAAAACTTTCTCCAATTGTTAACATGGAAATTTCTGTTCTCCTTAACGATTTTCCTCTGTGATGGGGAAACTTTGAGATGCAAAGTTGTGTATACGGAAAGAGCCTTATTTTATTTGAGACAGATAATTATTAGTTTATTAGAAACTGTAATAAATTTATAAATTAATATACAGTCGACTCTCGCTATAACAGCACCCTATAAAGCAGCAAATTTTTCCTGTCATAAAAAACAGACACGTCTTTGTTATCAATCGGGGATTTTTGAGGGGATCGTTTTTTGCTGTTGTTATAGAGTCAGAACTATTATAAGGGAGGCCGTTATATCGAGAGTTGACTGTACATACCTGTCCCTCTTGATACTGCTGTCGGTTCCGATTATGTGCCTTCACAATGGAATACATCGTACTATAGATGATGGACATGACCAGGAAAGGGATGAAAAAAGAGGCGGCAAAGATGCTCCGCCAGGCGATTTGATCCAAGAAGAAATTGATCTGACAATTCTCGGAACGAAAGCCTTGATTGGAATGAGCGAAGAAATACAAATAGACCAACGTAAAGGGGCCAATCCAACAGACCCCAATAATGATCCAAGCCACCCGCCTTGTCATGATGGACGCATAATGAATGGGCCGATGGATCCCGATCCAATGATTCACTCCGAGGGCCAGGAGGTGCATGACGGTGATGAGGATGGCCGCCAGGCGGGTTGCCTCCACGGCCAGATTAAAGCAGACGTTGTCGGATCGAATCCCAAAGAGGCAAGGGAGGAGTGAGTTGATAATGAGTCCCACGGCCAGGTTGAGGGAGGCGAAGGCATCCGCCATGGCGAGGGAGATGGAGAGATAAAGAGTCGGCGACATTGGCCGGCGGCACCAATGAGCCGAGAGGAAGATGACCAGATTGAATAAGACGGAGAGGAGGCAGGCCACGAGCATTATTGGGAGAACAATGGGGTAGACCTTTTGTTGGTACGGCACGCAGAAGGAAGTCTCATTGTCCCAGCCGGTCGTGTTCGACCCATTTGTGTTGAGCCAGAGCTGGTCACTTCCAGGAGGGGAAAGTGTGGAAAATAGATCCAGGGGGACGTTTGTGGGGAAATCCGTTGGGGATTTTGTCGTCTCCGCCATTTTGGAAAGTTACATTTAAAGCTCTTTGGATTTATCAAATCCTCCGCGGGATTCGCCAACGTACGGGGACGCTTTGTAGCCTGCAAAACCAAACGACAATTGTTTTTATTAAGGCTAAAAAAAAAGAAACGGTGGAGTCTCTTTATAACAAGTCTCTTTATAACATAATTTTTCCCGCCCTTCGTACAAATAAGCTACTTATTTTATCTTCCACAATACAACTTTTCTCTGTAACAATATTTTTTGTCCTTTCCATCAGAGTTGTTATATAGAGACTCCACTGTACCTAATGTATATATTTAGTGTTTACAGGGCTCATTTTCATTTACCTTTAAATTAAGTTGGGTTACCAAAAATGTATTTGTTTTTGAACTAATTTATAACTTTAAGAGGCATTCAGATTTTAAATTAAATTGGATCCTTATAATCTTAAAAAATATATTTTAAAATATATTCTTAAAAAAATATTTTTAATTCAAATACATCCTTCAACATTGTCAGATTTTAAATTCAATATGACTCTATGTATTTTGATTGTAAATTAGATAAGGTAATCAAGGCCTATTTGGATTAATAAATTAATTTAAACGCATAAATTTAGGTTATATATTTAAATTAAAATTGTATTTATTTATTGTTAAATTTAAATTAGTGTAGATATATTAAAGCATTTATTTGTGCACTTTGAATTTAAATTTATTTAATTTTAAAGCCATCAAAATTTTGGCTTTTGAAAATGATCAATTTAACAAAAAATATTTATTATATTCTATCAATTAAATCAATTTCGAATGCAGCAATAATATTTAAAATTATTAATTGAAAATTTTAGAAATTAATTTGCCTAATTTTGACTTTTAAATATGCAATTAATATGAAAAAGATTAAAAAATTTTCATTGAACAAAAGTATTTAATTAAAAAAACGACATTTGTATGTTTAGATTTTAAATGTTGATTTCATTAGAAGAACATATTGTTTTAGTTGAACTTTGATTTAAATGGAATGAAAGGAAATGACGTTATTTATTGCTCGATACGATTTTTTTGGAAAGTTACGCAAACTGTATTTTGCTTAAAATATATATTTTTATTTATTTAGTTTCCGTCAAATACGTATATTTTAATTGCCACTTTGATTTAATAAAAAATAGGAACAAATCTAAACTCGAATTTCTAACATTAAAATTTAATGAGTTTAACTTTATATTAAAATTTTAAATACATACTCTAGAAATAAAGAATTGAAAATTGAAACTGATTATAAAACTCGAGATAAGCTCGAAACTCGTACGGACTCCCACTTTACACAAAGGTAAAAATGTTGCTCCGGAGAGCCCAGTGAACCTCCCGAGCAACAGCCACACAATGAACTCTCGCACTTTCTGAGCACCGAATTTTAAACAAAATGAACATCCACACTTGTACACATTCCCTCCTATAATCCTGTTGCTTAAGCCATAGTAAAACCTTCAAAATTTGTCTCTATTAAACCACCCCACGAATTGCCAATTCCATTCCCAAACACATGGTGATCCAATACGTGAAAAGGGAAGGAAAGTCATTGTTTGTTGGAGACTACGACAGAACTTTGTCCATTGTGTCGACCCAGCATACAACTTGTTTTCTGGAGTGAGAATATATTGAGTTCCCTTTGAAGTTTTCATCCAGGCGATGTTTCACTTGATCTTTTGAAAAGGGATGGGAAACAATGAGAATAAAGGATTGTGAGAGGAAAGTTGGAGCGGAGTACCTGAGAACATTTATTCTCCTTTTTTTTAAACCCATATATTTTTCCGTGTCCACGAAGCCATGGAAATTGGAATTTTAATTAACTCCCCGGTCACAAATGGAGAATAAAGTATTCAATGATATGAGGAGTTCTCGGGGCGAGAATAAAATAAACTTCTCGGGCTTTCCCAGGAAAGTTAACAAAGGAATTGGTCTGATATTTCCTGTGCTTGTAGGCACAAAATGATGACAACCCTTTGTTTTCTCCCGCTTATATTAAAAAGTTTCCCCAGTTATTTCATCCCAGTTATTTCACATATGTATATTTTTATATATGTGAAATAACTATGTATGTTAAGTTATGTAAAAACATATATGTCAGACACTTGTGTTTAAAATATTATGTACCTATATATGTATATCCCGGTGTGAGGATATTTTCATATGCATTCAAACCAAAACCCTTAAAATGGAATTGGAATGTGCGAGGAAACGTGTGTTTTAAGGAATTTAGCTCTTTATTAGACTTTTACTGATTCTCAAAGGCAATCACAGACTGACTTTAAAACTGAATTTCATTTATCCTCTGTGAATACAACAATGATACAAATATTCCTCACCATTCATGCATATAAATCATCCTTGGCATAGGTAAGTACATTATTATATACACAAATGCCCCGTATTCCAATACACAGGATTGACAAGATAAAGCGCAAACTTGGCTGAGATGGCCAAAATACATCGTAACTTCCTATTTAAAATACATTTTTGTATTTTGTAATTGTATTTTCAAATACAGCTATTTTCTACAAGTAATTTGTATTTAAATACACGGGATTTCTTGGCAGTATTTTGCTGTAATTTGTAGCTTAAAAGTGCACCAAGGCAAAATACAATTTATCATTTTTTGATTGTGCTCTAAAATACACATTTAGAGTACAAAATATACATTTATTTGTATTTTGTATTTAAAACACAGTTATTTGCATTTACAAAAAACAGTTACAGTGGACTCTCTCTATAACATTTCTCCTTATAACATTTTTTTCTCTATAACAACTTTATTGTTCAACTTTATTGTTCTGCAATGTTCCATATAACAACTTTTCCTTATAACAACCATTTTTACCCTTCCCTTCAGGGCTGTTATAGCGAGAGTCCACTGTATTTGTATTTTGTAATTAAAATACGTAATTAAATACATTAACATTACTAACTATTGACGTATGTATTTTGTAATTTGCCTTTTGTGTTCGACTCAAAATGCAATTGTATTTTGTAATTTGTAAATAAATACTTGGGGTGCAGCCCCAATATCCGATTGTAAAATATCCGAGTGTATGGATTTTGTAATTAGTATATTTGGAACTATAAAGTATGTTGGCATTCTCTAAACATTTGATTATCTCCACGAGACCATCAGGCATAAAATGATCCCATCCAGAAAATGTTAGCTTCATTGGAAATACGAATAAAAAATTGATTGCATTTATTTTTGTGCTAAATAAGAATTTTCTGAAAACGTTTGAATTCATTCAACAATTTGTGGTGAAGCAATCTGCTGATTCAGCGGATTTCAATTGAATTGAAACTTACGCGGAAATGAACCCCAATATAGTTTTGCAAATTTTGAACAAATCTTTATACTAATATTAAGAATTATTTTACATATTAAAACGTTATTCCAATGCAGCCGAATATAGCGTCAAATCAGCTATATATGAAATGCTAATTTGTGATGATGATCCTTAAGTAAATAGTTGTTTGTTTGCTTTCCTTATTGTTGCTCCTAGTCAAGGCGAGTCAATGGCCCGCATTGTTTTACATAGAAGAGAACATCATATGTACATAAGAGACAATTTCACCCTCATATATTTTGATCAGGCATAGTATTGGTATTGGCAATGTTATTGGTGTAAGCAGGGAGCAGCAACGAGAAACAACAGGACGAGGCAAAACTTTTGTGGATATATAAAGGGTAAATAAAATGAAATTCGGCGTTGAAAGTGATATAAATCCGGAGGTGAAAGCAATGAGAAAACCAAGGGAGAATAACCGCAAAAAATCCTCCAAAAAACTGGATAATCTCTCGATTTCTCACGAATTCTGCATTTCCTTTCTCACGCTTTCACCTATACTTATCTAATGACCTGAGAGTAAAAATTTGATCTTTTTTCTTAGAGAAGCTACAAGAAAAGTAGAACAACAACATTCCTTCCGGAGCAGCTGGCGTGTTACACGTAACTTCAAACAAAAAACAATGTAGTTTCTCTATAACAGCATTGAAGGGAAGCGCAAGTAATATTTTGACAGGGAAATGTTTTGTAGAATATGTACCTCATATGTACGAAGGGCAGAAAATTTTGGTTGTTATAGAAAAATGTTGTTATAAAGAGACTTGTTAAAGAAAGAATCTTCTGTACATTCTTTTGCGAATGCATAACTATGAGTGGAGAGGGAAATTGCACGAATTCCGGGGAATTTCCGGTTCTATTTTGTAGAAAAGATCAAAGGTCAAGCTTACACATTTGTAATGCAATCTGGCATAATTTGTGGTTTAAAATAAACCCAAAATCAGTACACAAAATTATAAATTGACTCCGCAACTCTGATTTTTGCAAACTTCGAAGCTTTTACTGACGAAATGGTTATATTACTGCCAATTTAAAAAATCATCGTTGCAATACCTTGATTTTGCAAAAACAAACTTGCCCAAAGGCGCCAATTAGCAAAATAATGAAGGATATTGGAATCCAAATGTCAACTTTTGAATACGAATTTGAATTTCGAATGTATTTGCAACTATAAATTCCAATTAAAATATTTTTCTGACAAAATATGAGTACTAATTCCGATTAAAATACTGAAGAATATGATTATAATTCCGATTAAAATGCTGAAAAATATGGATACTAATTTCCATTAAAATACTGAAAAATGTGAATATAATTCCGATTAAAATACTAAAAAATGTGAATATAATTCCGATTAAAATACGGAAAAATAGAAATATAATTCCGATTAAGATACAGAAAAATAGGAATATAATTCGGATTAAAATACAGAAAAATATTAATTTAATTCCGATTAAAATACTGAAAAACATAAATATAATCCTGAATTGAATTCCAATACCAATTCCGATATCATACCTCGGTATTTAAATTTATTTTAATGAGGACTTAATGATTTTTCGGACAATTACTTTACGGACCGACTTCTTCCCGAATTTTTCCATGAAGGAGACAGAAAAACGTTATCTAGAATATTATTGTATATGGAACGCTCTTAGATTGCTCAATACTGCAGAACCCGAAAGGCTGTTGTTTTGGAAATGTTCCAGAAAAGAGAGAAAGATCTGTGCTTCCAAGAGCAATAAACGACCCCACCAAATACATAACAATTGGCTTGTCCCAGCCAGAATTTGAGTGCTCATATAAATGAAATAAAGGAACGGGGAGCTCCGGAGATCTGTGGTCAGTAATAATACATTGAGCCATAAAGTGGACGGAGCTCCACTTGACGCTGGACATTTTGGAGGGAAATAAATAAAATGAAGTTAACTCTGGCCAGCCCCCCGGGAAACACCAGAGTTTTATGCCCTTCCGTTAACTGCCGAGGAAATTTAAATCTAATTTCCTCCACTTGTCCAACCTATAAATATATACACAGTTTACTTGCGCATATACCAAGTATAATGCCTTTTTTCAAGAATTTTGCCCCCTAAAAATCTATGCTGCAACAGCGTTTCCTTTTTATAGATTTTTGCACAGAAACACTTTGTTTTTATTTTTTCTCATTCTCTCTCTCTCTCTCTTTCTCTCTCTCGCGGTCT
>JAQGBT010002298.1:0-24976 GCA_034698585.1 Disparrhopalites patrizii
AAATGACCAGTCGGCGTCATTTTGAACGTGACGGTCGCAAAAGGGCCGTCATTTTGAAACTTACAACCCTACATACATGATACAAAATACGTCTGTCTCAGCCTGAAGGACCTGTTTTCTTTTTTAATTTAAAACAAGGAGAATGTGCATTAAATTTTCCAAATATTATCAAAATATAAAGAAAAGATAATTGACCTTGACATGAAAATATGTTGTCATCACCTCTGACCACCCGTGCCAGCCCCGAAAATCATCAGTCCTAAAATTACATATATAAGTGACATTCGTTCGTTGCGTTTCAATTAAGTAAAAATGAGCGACACGGATGACGCTTTGACAAGATTAGCCAGATTAGACAAATTTTACAGTTGTTATGTAACAAACAAGTTTTATTAAGAACCCCGGCTTAGTTTACGGCTAAGGCCAGTTTAGTTCATATTTCGCCGAATCCCCAATAAAACAGAAACCTGAATTTGGAATTTGTCCCAAAGAAGATCTTCGAAGATTTTGACACCGTTTAAACCTACCTGTAGACTCGAAAAGTTAACGAAATCCTTTGGCGGAATTGCGGGAAAACATTTAAAAGTCGATAGCATCTGTTTTCTCATACCCGTCCGATTTTGGATTTTTTTTATCAGCTTTATTTTTTGGAGTTTTTCTTCGACTTTAATTCTTCGTTGCGTAAATGGATCTTTACTGCTTTTAATTTTACGCACATGTGCATCTTCAACTCTTCATGGATATACTATTGATACTTTTGCTTAACGTTATAAATCAGGGTGTTCCGTAAACTAATTGTTTCGTGCTAATACACGATTTTAGTGGATGGGCAGAAAATTTACAGACGATATATAAACATTGGAAAGAATGTTACCAACTTGGTTCGGTCGTAGGCTAATTATGAAGGGGAATCAAATGAGACTGGGGCTAAAATGTACATATTGTTGGTCCAGTGTCAATCAATGTCGATTTCTTTGGAGTAAATCTAACCTTTGCCCAAAACCAGTGCACAAGACGACAGTTGCCAAATATTCGGGGTAACGATGACCTGTGAATTTCCGTAGCGATGCTGTGATGGCTCTTGCAAATGTATTTAGTTGTTAAGTAATATGATTTAATATGGAGTATGTATAATTTGTGAACATTTATTTTCCAGAGCGAATCAACGTGCATTTAACCTGGTGCTTCCAGGCCGTGTTTCACCAAGAAAGGCTGTCCCCAAATCTATTAGAACACCGGTGTGGTACCAGACGGGAAATGTTCCACCGTTGAAATTATCGGAACCAGAAATTAAAACGGTGGAACAAATTCAAAAACTTCGGGATGCTTGCAAGTTAGCACGAGAGATTTTAAATGAAACTATTAAAATGGCTCAAGTAATGGTCTCATTTTACTTATATTTAATAACGTGTTGCTTCTGAAACTAGGTAGCAAGACAAACTGTGATCCATATAGATATATGGCACTCTGGAATATATAAGAGATGGTTTCTTGTCCTTCCTGATTACAGGTCGGGGTCACTACGGACGAATTAGATGTCTTTACGCATAATTTAATCATCAAAGCCGGTGCTTACCCTTCTCCTCTAAATTATAAAGGGTTTCCAAAATCAATTTGTACCAGCGTCAACAATTGCGTAATTTGAATACCGTAATATCGTTATATACAATTGCCTTTACCATGACACGGGAATCACAATAATGATTTGTTCATGACATTTTTAGGCTTGCCACGGCATACCTGACGACAGACAGTTGCTGGAAGGAGATATAGTCAATATTGATATAACGGTACCATGTAGTTTTTGACGGATGTTTGCTTTCTGCCATTTGATGAAGTTTGCATATCTATACGGACTTTTGAAAATTTCATGCAGGTGTACCTAAACGGATATCACGGTGACTGTTCCGAAACCGTTTTGATAGGCTCTGTTGATGCAGCTGGGAAAAATCTTGTAGATGTAGCCAGGCAGTGTATGTATGAGGGAATTAGCGTATGTGGACCAAATGTCCCTTTGTATCTCATAGGTAATATACTGGAAAATGTAAAAATAATGGTAGTATAAGTGTGGTTGATATTGGCAGAGAAGAAGGTCAAGAAAGTTGATTACTCGTTGTTCAACAGGTTTAGCAGTGCAGCATAAAGCCGAATCTCATGACCTCTCCGTGGTACCAGCATTTGCGGGTCACGGTATTGGGGAATACTTTCATGGACCGCCAGATATTTTTCATTTCTGTAATTATTTTATCGAACTAAATGCTCTTTCTTTTCAGTATGACTAATATTCTTTGTGTAAATAATATGGGTACTACTTGCAGATCATGAAACACCAGGGGTTATGAAGCCCGGTATGACTTTTACAATTGAGCCTATCATCAGCGGAGGCGAAGGTGCAATTCAGATTCTTGAAGATGGTTGGACGGCTATAACACGGGATAATTCCAGAACGGCTCAGTTTGAGCATACGGTGCTTGTGACTGAGAAAGGGGTTGAAATTCTAACGTAGTATGCACGACCCTGGAATACTTTTTGTGAAACGAGAAAACGGAAGTATCATCGTTTGTTTGGGCGTCAGAATCACTAATGTGTAGTAAAAATATGGTAATATTATGAGAATATACAGACTTTATTGCTTCACAATAAAAGACCTTTTATAAATTCGTTGTGGAAGATCCGATGTCGACAGTAGAGATGATGTTGAATTTTACACGGTCAAAATTAGCATGTTGGGATCTTACGTACAAGGATTTTTGAAACAAATAATCATTTTCGGCCTGGTCAAAAAGTGATGATTTTTGCGATTTTTAATTTAGCAAAGCTCGCAATTAACAGTAACTAGGAATTTAGCACATAAACCCACATAAATAGTACTGATTAACGCAACATTAACTTCGTCTTTTTCTGCAAAAGTACTTAAGTATTGTAATTATAGTATAGTAACAACATGATGAGCAAAAGTACTAGTCTTTAAATATTATCACATTTGTAAGTATTATAAAGGTCCTTATAAAAATGAAATATGTATGTACGTTTTCGTATTAACAACAAATCTAAGAATCTACTTTTACATTGTGTACCTAAATTGCAATTGTTCGCGTTACTCACTGTATTATTGCAGATAGAATGAAGGCAGGAATAACCTGATTTCATTACAAGTTACAAGTAGTGTTTCCTTACAAACTGGAGGTCTTAAAATGGAAGATTCGTATGGCTTATGTACGACTGTAAAATTGCAAAATTGTTTATGAGGTTTAAACTTAGAAAGGAGTGGTGGAAAGTACTTAACACGGAACTTAAGCCCGTGCCCCCAAAGAGCATGCCTCCAACGTTCTTGCGTTGCATGCCGCTTGTTTCCAGATATAATGGCGAACACATACATATATAAGCGTACATACAAAACAAACCATCATTAACTAATCGTAATGAATAATGATCACATCATTTTCAAGTAAGGTGGAAAACTTGTCGTTTGCCTGAACAAGTTACCTATTTCTATTGCTTTACGTTTGTTCTAACAATCTTCATTGAACCCGGTACGAAAGGACATGAAAAATAACATTTCACTCAATAACTTCGTATTTGTATTTTATCAGTAAACGTAAGAGTAAATAAATGACGAGTTCATAGTCAATTTCTAGGTACATTATAAGAAAGTTATAAATATTTTTTGTTTATTAAAAATCGTTTTCTACATAATTAAAACATTCGTCTAAATAGCTGGCGGTTATAATATAACATTTAAAATAAGCTTAATTATCAGCATATAAAAAGGGAAATATAAATAATCTGAGTTAAAATCTTAATAACTGATTTAAGACGACTAAAAATAATATTTCCTTCAACAATTATTTAATTATTCTACACTCCCTCTTCTGACGACCTTATATCTATTAAAAGGTCTATAGGGTGGTTTCTTTAAATCATTATTAGAAATTACTTTAGTTAAAGTAGTATGTACATTCATGCCCATTAACCAGTCTTCACACCTTGTTATGTGCTCTTCCGAAACACAATTTTCAATCCAGTTAGCATGCCACTTCCCAAAGGCCTCATTAAGTCGTGTTGATACAGCTCGATGAGTCTGAAATTACCATATTAAATAGTTTTTTAAACATTACTATGACATATTAATACTGCATAAACAAGGAAACGACGGATCAAACTGATAATTATACCTTTCGGGCGGTTTTAAGGGCACCTTTGAGGTATATAAAATTTTCACTATTGACCACAAAAATCATTTTGTAAGAATTCGGATTAAATTGACACTGAAGATTATCCTGGATTATGTAATCGTTAGAAATTTTCCCATTTTCATCCCTGGAATTAAGCATTAGATCTAAATCCATATCTTCAGGTTCTGGTTTACTCGGTGGTCTGAAAAGCAAGTACGAGAAAAAATAATGTAATTGTTGCTGCAAGCAAATTGTAATTGAATTCTACATGAAGAAGTGTGAACACACATTCTGATAAGCATGAATACAAAATGAACACTCACCCTCCCTCTTTCCTTAGCTTAGGAGCAGTGACAGGATAATCATCCTTGCTGGAATCTTCCTTGTCATCATCCTCTAATTTGTCTTTTTCGGAAACTATTTCAGGTGTTGGCAGATGGTCAATGTTATCTTCATCGGCATCCATTGAGTAGTCAGATGTGCCTCTAGCAGGTAATCTAGGTATGCCCAACTCCCCTTGAAACTTCTGCTGTCGTCGTTTTTTCCAATTGCGAATATTTCTAGGCAAGAACACAGGTCTTCTGGATAGCTCTCGTTTTAAATCATCCGAGCCCGAATCACCCGGTTGTACAAATCGTTCCACATATGCTGCCCATTTAGCGTTTTCGTCCGAAGGACTTTGTGGAGGAGGATCATTCTCAAGCAACTCAAATGTAATTTTGCTTTGCTTTTTAAACTATAAAGTCAGAATCGATAGTAACGTATAAATCGCTCCCCACTAGCAATCTCTGCGATCTGTATAAAAAATCACATTGCGTATGTACAAACAAAACACTTACATAAACGACTTTGATACTGCCTTCATCGGCGAACGTTTTCTCGGCACTCTTTAGATAAGCCAACTCGGGGATAAGACGCTGGTGCATGGTTGCACATAAACCACCAGCACCACCACGACGCTGATAGAGAAGGAAAAGTTCCATACACCTCTGACAAGAATCATCTGAGACCAGCGACTGCAACTGTTTAATTGTGACAGAATTGTTACATTTTAATTTAATATCACTTGACTATCGAATTTTCGCGCGTTTATTTGTAAAAAGTAAAACCACATACTTGACGAACGGCGTTGGCAACTACTTTATCCAGCGTGTATGCTATGTAAGCATGAATACCAAACATCTCACGTAACGTATCCTCGTAGTTGCCTGGTTCAATATTACCGTCCAAGAGGTTTCTAACAAGTTCTAAGAAAAAGGGGTAGTAATACTCTACGTCGACATCGTCTGTGAGAAGTAAAATCATATTAATAATTACGAAAAATTGCTACATGGGAAAACGAAATGACTGTTTGTATAAAGAGCTAAACTCACGTTTGGGACGAAGTCGAAGTATGGAAGCAGCAGAATTTTTCTCCGTTGGATCTTTCATTTCGTCGTCCAATAGTTGCTTAGCCTTTTCCCTCATTTTACTTAATCGTTCGCATAGTATAAAATGAAGTCTAAGGAACACATACCAACAAGTATTGACGTACATTATCGTGCACGCTTCATCCTGCAATATACCCGTAACAATAAACATGTCAAAACAGGCCAGACCTTTATTGTACAATAATGGTTCTTTCACAAACATTAAGATAACTCACCGAATCGTACGCAGCAATGTACGACATTTTCTTCCTGTACTTGTCTGCCTCAAGATCATCGTCTTCTACTTTTATTTCTGAAAAAAAAACACACACACACAAAATGAAATTAACTTTTCGGACACCTAAAATATTCTAAGCAATACGCAAAATTCCTTCTATAATTACCTGCACCACTGTCAATATTTTGCATCTTTTTATCTCGTTTTGCCAAAACTCTTTTTGATTCTTGGTTTTCGCTAGGACCTCCTTCACAATCAGCTTCATTTGATTCATCATTTTCTCTCTTAACTGATATACTATCGGCACTCTTTCCATTTCCTTTCTTAGAAGAACCATTTTTCTTATTACCATTCCTCGATCCATTTTGCACAGGATACGAGCAGATGTCATTGGGGCTTTTTCTCCCATCTAACTCATCTGGAGAATCTGGAAGGACGAAAGTTTTGTTAACGAAATGTTCAACAAATCCAATAAATCTATTACTTTTCAATAAAAAACCAGTGCTCACAATCATCAATCTCGTCCTCACTTATTTCCAGCCGTTTGTGGAAAAAGATATCTGGAATAAACTGTTTCAACAACTGTTTTATTCTTCTCTTATCTTCTTTCTGAATACCACTCTGCCTTCGAACATGATGAATTAGAAGATTATTTGCGTCTTCCAATATTGTTATATCTTTATGTGCGAACATTAGATGAGGCCCCTGATAACCAGCATCGGGATCAAGTTGACCAGCTGGTTGTTCCTGGCGCTATACGTCAATTAAAAGAAATAGTTACATGAAATGGGCATTCAACGAAAAAACACACATAAATTGCACACCCAACTACCAGTATTTACCTCCTCGAAAACGGTTTCCAGTTCACTAATCAACGCTTTGGAGCGTAGTGCGCGTATATCAGTTTGTTTAAATGTTATGCCTTGATGGTCTAAACTCTTCAAATAAAATCGTTCAATTTGTTCTCTCCATATTTTGTTAAAACCCTTCTGAGCTTCCCTCCATTCCTCTTCCTTAGCTTTTAAACGTCTCAGAACTAAGGGCACAGCAGTAGACGGTTGCTTTCGAAGTCCATCCATTACCTCGGGGGCTTTGTCTCCATATAATCTTCGAACAGCACGTTGGTGAATTGTGGGAGAAGAGCCTCCCAAACATTCGTCTAATTCGAAATCATTTAATTCCTCCTGCGACATACGCGACATTTTCTTGGCAACCATTTCCAAAACTCGAATGGTAGAGGCATTAGTTTCAATGACCACATCCAACTGTAAATACAAATCATCAATTACATGCGATAAGATAGCGCCTGAGAGATGTGTAATAACATTGCAAATGGCAACAAACAATACCTCGAAACGCTCATCCTCACAACGGTATATGTACTCTTCAAACTGCGTTTTTCTAGAAGTAATAAACGTAGAATCCTCAGACCATGTGGGAAACGAAACCCATATATCATTTAGAACTTCCTGACAAAGAGGTGTTCTACCACTGCATTTTGGAGGAACATGATTTTTTGGAAGAGCACAGTAACTCGCTCCTAGTCTTTTGCATGTTGAAAAATCTGAAAGAAATAAACGAAAATCTATTGTAATACGTGTAACAGTAAGCACTTCAACGGAAAAGACAAATTCCTACCGATTTCCATTGATTGCTCCTCTGTAAGCTTCTCCTGCCTAGCCAAAGTAGCTGGAATTGGCTCATACGCAGTTGGACCATTGTCATTTAAACCAATGAAATCTTTGAACCATACGTATAAATCAGGACTCTTGGATAAAAATGGAGTTACTAGCTGAAGAAGCTCCGACAAAGATAGTATTTCGTCATTGTGAAGTATTAAACATCGAAGAAAATTTTCGTAAATGTCGGGCGCTTTGAGTAATTGTCGAACCTGTAATAATCGTATTCTCATTAGTTACAAATTAATATTAGTTCCACAGGCGAAGAATTCCCACATTGAAAACGAAAAAACTCCAATATACCTTGTCAAAAAAGGCGAAGTCATTTAGACTTCCGTATTTTCCAGCTTCCGCCAGGGAAACGTCCTTAAATGACGATGACATGCGAAACTTTTTGGTAGCAGTTGTGTTTTGTTGCATTGTCGGCCTTTTGGTAGCTCCTGAGGGGGTCGATTTTACAGTCACCGGGAATTCTCTGGGTGGTTTAACCACTTTCTTGACCGGGTCTATTTCCCTCTTAATACCCGTCTACACAGAAAATATGTATTTTATTTCTCTTTTACAACCACAAGACAGGATTGTTTCATGTGCAGCACAGGCTGTTTTCAAAGCATGCAGTATGTTGTCAACGTAAAGGCTGATTTAATCAATACTAAGCACGCATTAAAAACGACGCCAATTACTAATGTCACGTACATTGTTTTGATGATTGGTTGCATCTGGTAGAAACTGTCCAAACTCCACCAGTAAATCCTCTTGGTTTTCAAATAACTTCGAAACTTGTGAGTATACTTCATGCTCTGTTAAATGCTTAGATGACTGTGGAAGGCCTTCTTTTATATTTCGTTGCTCCTTTTGGTACGTATGTAGAATCTCAAGAAATTGTTTGTATTTATCAGGCTGTCCTTGAAAGCGACTCTAAAATGATAACAATATTTAAAACTTTGCTCCACAGCCTAAAATTGTATCTCAAAAAAAAAAAAAAAAACAAACAAAACAGAATCCTATCTCCTCACCTTAATTTTATTAACATAATTTATTGCATGGTTGAATTCTACAGGTTGACTTTGCAAACTTGGAAACGCTGACTGAACAAACGGGGAAGAAAAGGAATGAGTAAACGCTGGGGTAGATGTTCCCTCAAAATTATTTGTTGTGGTAACCAAGCTGCTTGGCCCTGGTGCAGGTGACGTTCTCCCATTATTCATTCCAGTACTAAAGCCAAAACAAGATAAGATTTCTTGGTTCGATCTTTCGAGAAAACCAATTACGTTAAAATATCATGTAGAAAACTGAAGCCATTATGAACGTATGATATCATTGTAATTTGTAAATATAAAGTATGTTATTATTTAACACACCTCGGTGGAGTCATCGTTACTGCTGATCGTATTGGCAAGCCAGTCATATTATGTTGAATAAGTGACGAATTCTGAATTGGCCCAGGTTGATGAGTTGGGGGAACTGGTACTGTTCCTGTTGGGACCGTTGTGTGCACTACATATCCTCCTTGGCCAATAATACTCAGGGAAACCTTAACCAAACAGATTCATACATATAAACTAAATCTTCAGAGGAAGGAAGTAAAGAATCTTATTCTCTTACCTGATTATTTGTTTGAACTTCTATTTTATAACCGGGTGGAAGAAAGGTATTGAAACCAACTATTAACTCCGGATGCCCACCGAAGAGTTGCGAAACTCTGCTTATTACTCCTGGTGTATCAATACTGCAAAAAACAGCAAATAAACCAACCATCAAACCTCGATTACCTAAATAAACTTATTACATTGTTAAGCACGATCGACGGCACTTACCTTTGGGATTTGAATTCTTTCATAATGTCCAAAAAATCATTGTACACTTGCGGTTGATTACCGAACTTGTATTTTACTTGATCCAAGTAGTTAAGAGCATCTTCAACTTTTAATCGTTGCTGCAATCAATGGGAAATAAAATGATTTTGTTTTCAAATATTTCTTCTCGGGCGTTTCGAAGGAGTAAATAAATATGTGCATCTTTGAACATACAAAATACTAAAAAACACACCTCCGACTGGTTTGCGCCTTGTTGCATATTCGGATCAGTGTTCGCGGCTGCAACGGTTGGCTCAGTCCCTGGAGCGCAAACGACTGGATTTGACACATGGACAGAAACGGGCACGCTTTCTTCAGCATTTTCTGCAGTTCCAACGGGAGCTACAATGGAACCAAACATTAAAAAACTCGGCTAATTAATATTTGTACTTTCATTTCAGCTAAAAATCACAAAAGCAACATGATGTATCTTACCCTGAGCTTGATTTGCATTAAAAGTTCGAAGGGCGACGGTACCAGCTGGTAAACTCGTAAGCGCACCAGTAGCGGATGCTAAACTAACAGGAGCAGGTGCCGGAGTTATAGTAATTGCTGGACCTGTCGGCGTAGCCAGCCCCGGTGAAGCATCTACGGGGACGGTAACAGTTCCGGGAATGCTTACCGGCTCATTGTGGCCACTTGCGACGGTGGTCGACGTCAACGCTGATGACCCGGAATGAAAATTCATTGTTGTAACTTGCTGAATTTGTTGAGGTGCGTTGTACTCCTATTGACAACAATTATTTAAAGTTTACAAAAAACTATAGTTTTTAGATTATTCAATGGAACATTTCTTCAAGGATTCGCAAAGACAATAACGTATAGCGCCCACAAGTGCATCCAATGGCGTGCGAAAATAGTGGCTTACAGTACACATCGAAGTACAAATCATACTATGCACTTTTTGAAACAAGGTATGGTCCTTGTGACGTCCCCATGTCCTAGCTTTATAACATAACGTCAAACAATTCTGTTTAGACAGCGTCCACACCTGATCTTCTGCCTACTGGTAGCTTCAGCAGCACCATACCAATCGATTCTGATTTCCCAAATAACTATTTTTAACTGATGGTTTGGCCTTATTTGTAGCATTGCTACCATTTTAAATACTTTTTTATCTAATAAATTAATAAATAATATCAACTTGTCGTTGGGTAATATGTGTCTTATTTCTGCATACATATAGAGAACAAATAAACTAACTAACTAACTAATATTTGAATCCCTATTGTAAAGTTGCCTTTTTGGTTGCAATCTTAATATCCTCCCAGTCCTTTTCCCTTGCGTCTAAGCTACAACCCAGAATAGAATTTACACCACAGAAATCTGTACCTATTCAGCATCGTTTAAGACACATGGAAAAAAAGCTTCACAGTACATACAAATAGAAGCGTAATAGAACAGCCTCTCAATCGGCTCACCGGTAACAGTGACTTGAAATGACGAGTAAAAACAGACATGTAAACATACCAAATTAATCTACTACATACACATAAAACACATACGTGTTAGGAATATATCTTGAAAATGTAATAAAAATTCCACAATAAAACAAGCAAGATATGTGTTTTCAAAGCTCGTTAAACTGGCGCACCAACATTTCAGTCAGAGTCACCAGCGGTTATCTTCTCATTTCTGGATTTGTCACACTGCGGAGTCTTCATATTATAATTTTTCCTGGAATATCCCTGCGAAAAAACTACAGCCCCTTGAGGTAATGCTTCCTCAGAAAGGGTGACAGACCACATTGAAAGTGGTTAAAGAGATCCGACAATAAAACATGTACTTAAACACACTTAATCTAAACAAAAGTAGTTTAATAAAAAAACAGAATCCAACTTGTTTTGGTATATTATAGATTTGAAATAACTTTCTGCTGACGGTAAATACGAAACTCTGTTTTTATTTGTTATAGCCAAGTATAGCGGGACGGGGGGAATTTCACACAGCCACACGACTTGTTCTCTTGGCCGCTCTCACTCTTTTGGCGCTGTTGATAACTTTACAACTTTTTTACGAGTCCCAAATCTTTTACTCCAACCAAAATACATACTATTCCCTGTACAACTGTACACACTATGCTATATGACTTACAATAATAAAAATAAGGAAAAAAAATTTGTGTATTAACATCATATTATTTTACCATAATTTCTTCTCTTCTTCAACTTTTTTCCAAAAAAAAAAAAAAATTCCTCCGTCCAGCTTCTAAAATATCATAACCGCCTTAATAAACATGGCAACGGATTCCAAATTCACTTCTTTCCCCTCCAAAAAAAATTCGTCTTCCCTGTTTGACGTTTACGTACACATTTTTTTTTGTAACGACGTTAGAAAAGGGTATATAATATAATCCTTTATCTTTTGAAGATCACCAAAAAACAAATTAGAAATCTCCAGAAAAACACCAACCCAATGGAGATACTGTAAAACTTAATAGTCCATCTACCTATTCACAATAACCGTCTTTGACCTCCCATACAATTCGGTGAGGTTCATATGACCAATAATTCCTTGGACAATCTTAAAGTGACAGGGGTCACCATAAGATTAAAAAAAAAACGAAGGGGGGAGAGGGGGAATCCCTACAAAACTTAAACTACTACACACAAAAACACTGGTAGTACAAGAGATGCTCCCCACTACAAAAAAATATATATATCTAATACTTTTAACCACCCAAAAAAAAAAAACACTAGTCGCTCCTTTTATTTTTGGAATGGTAAGATTTTTTAAAGATTCACCACCACAGGGAGGAAAAAATCACCACTACACAATTGTTGAGATGTGTGGGGATTTAGTTTAAACACCTTGTCTCTTACAGTTTTTTTTTGTCAAATTCAATTTTTCAATGGACGAACAAAAAATGTCTGGTAATTTCTTTTTATATTATTATTTCAAAGTAAAAATCCGGCGTTAAATGGAACGTAGTTGTTCACCTGCAGTCATCCGCACCACAATACTGCCTATCATCTACTACTCTCCCGATCCTATTTCAAAAAAAGCACACACAAACACTGTTACTCTTCTCGGAGAGCGAAAGAGTGAGAGAGAGCGAGAGAGAGAGAGAGAGCGAGAGAGCGAGAGAGAGAGAGAGAGCGAGAGAGCGAGAGTGAGAGAGAGAGACAAGAAGAAAAAGAAGGAAAAAAAAGCTCAGGGAGCACTTTCAAAAAAAAAAACTCACACTGGGAGAGTTTGTCGTTTGTACGCACTCAGCTGCATGTGAATTCTCAAGCCAAAAAGGGGGAAAACGTATATGTGGAGAGTGTGCACATATGTAAGTATATGAACCACTGCCCTATACCGCTATATAGCCTATATACATGCATACATAATGTGTGCCATTCATATACAAAACGAAGAGAGGAAAAAGTGGATGAGAGAGAAAGATCGGACGACAGAGAAAGATGATGATGATGCTCCGAGCGTCTACTGGATTCAAAATTCCCCGCCAACAATGGACCTATCACCATCTTGAAAGAGTAACGTATGTATTCCCGTGTAAAATTATGTACTTTCTTGCACAACACGAGCAATAGAGCCTTTTATAGTATGTATTATATACAAAGTCATTGTTATAGGACCAATTGGTTCCTATTCATATATATGTATATGTATATAGGGACAGGACAGTATATAGGACACTGAATTTTTTTTTTATTCTGTGCCATACGAGATTTCAGTCCTTTTTCAGTAGTCATTCAGTAGCATTGGATTGATATAGGATCAGCCGATCAGCTTATTCTTCGCAAGTTCTTAAGTCCTGTTCCTGTCCCACATAAATCCCTATTCATTTTTTTGGCAGTAATAGATTTGAAGTGAGGACAAAACCGGGAATTTTCCCCATAGGATGGACTTCTCGACTTAAAGGGAACGCGAGAGGAAGAATATCAATTAACTGACCTGTGTCAGTGTTCCCGGAGATTCTAAAAGGTGATTAAAGGAGGGTTTAACTGATTCAAGTACCGGATCTATCTACTTTTGACATAATTATTGGACGTGTATTGTAGAAGCCAGTGAGGAAAATTTCTGGAACTGGCATAAAAAGTATCGCCAGTTTTATTGTAAACAGTACGGCGAGTTTTATTGTAAAAGGTACCGCTAGTTTTATTGTAAAAGGTACCGCTAGTTTTTTTTTACTGTAAAAAGTACCGGAGCTTAGCTTCTGTGCGCTCCGACTTAGTTTTAGCCTGTTATTAAGAATGGGTTAAAGGTGACTTAACATATAATATGTAGTCGTTAGAATATGAATGACCTAGATTGGTGTTTCAAAAAATTAAAACATATACGGCGATCGCAATAAAAACGATATTTTGCCCATAAAAGAGTGACAAACTGAGAAGAAGGGATGTTTCCAGGTCAAGAGCGACAAAGCGCGATTTTTGCCCTTAAAGAGCGCATAAAACACGATTTTGGGAAGAACGGGTGCAAACTGGGAAATTAATTGTGGATTTAAATGTGAACAAAAACGGTTCGTATGTATCGTATATTTGTATTTTTTCAAAAGAAAAATGCAAGACGCTGCAAGAAAAACTAAAGATATTTTGAAAAAAATCGCATCAGCCTACGGGATCGCATTGGAATAAGTAGAAATACATTAGGTATTAGGTACCTAAGACCTAAGTACCCACTTGAAATGTTTATAAGAAATTGCTAAAACGTAGTAACTTACGAGTCGTAAGTTACGACGGTACCAAGGAAACACGTGGGGTAAAGCTTGTAATTGTGGCCAGCTGGGTAATTGTAGCCACCCACCAATTTACTCAAGAACGACGCGTACGTATGTAAGTATGTAAAATTAAGAAGACTAGTGCCTGCCTAACTGCCTATATTATTCATTGATTCATTAAATTGTAAATAAAAAAAATGTCAAAGTTATTCAGGGGCCATTCAAGTATTACGTTAACTGAAACATTTCTTTTTTTTTCTCGGCTTTGCGGAATTATTCAACCACACTGTCAGGATAACCCTACATGTATTAAATCTGTAGTTACTTACTTATAAAATAGCATTTTTTCAGAATTATAAATGTTAACACAATTGAAGATTGGGGGTGGTCACAATAACATGCAAATGGCCACATTTGTGTACAGAAAATTAATACTAATTTTGTAGGAAGTAGGAAATAAGAAATAATTTTCACCGCTGCTGCGTTTGTGGACGATATTACTCTGGTCGAATTTGTAAAAGAAATCCCCCAACCATGCAAACTGCTCTCCACAGTGGTAGAGATTGGCTATCTGAAGTAAAAATGGAACTCCATCATCAGAAATACCAAATAGCTGTTATACATTTTGGAAAGAAAAAAATTAACCATGAATTTATTGCAATCTATTACTTTGACAGACCTTAGTTTAACGTATCGTCTGCTATCTTCATTACAACTCTGTAGTATTTAGTACACTTTTAATGAGTTGTAAATGTGTATGCAAAGAATGACGAATAAATCAATATTATTATTATTAACGGTAGTATGTTTTAACAAAAAATCATCACAAGAAACCGGTGAGGAAAAATTTAATGAATATTTTTTTGGTTATAGTTGAGAATACTACATATTATAATCAATTATTCAAAATTCCTTACTTAATCCACAGCGGAAGAAAAACAAACGTTGCAAAAAGGTGGCCACAATATTACGCGTTACCCTATGTGTTAATTAATCCGAGCAACAGCCAACAAGGAAAATTACGCTTTAAGTATTGCTAGTCGAGGGTTTCAAAATGCATTTTAATCAGAAATGTTAACCCGTCAGTTGAACAGTGAAATCATTGATTTTGTGGCGGGGAGTTTTATTACAATTTTAAGACAAATTATGAGAGTATATTTGAATAAAAGGTAGGAAAATAGGGCTTTTTCGGTTTGCCGGTGTTGCACATTCCAATGTACAACACCGGCATTATTTTGATCAAGACCAGAGTACTCCAGTATCCTACTTGAGCTTGGGACAGTCTTCACCGATGATATTAATTGCTTCTTCATAGGTCGTGTGACCATGGATGGGGAGAAAAGTTGACACAGGTCGTCCACTTCCGTATGTCTGCGACTCGGTTGTATACATCCAGGGGACCTTCCGTGCTTCTGCTATTGTTTGCTTAGGTTGATATGTGCACATGACAAAGGCTGATGTGTGATTTTCCTTGTTGAAACAATGGTTTGGCCAACCATACGTTTCTTGAGTTAACGGTGCCCAGCCACTGTAAAATGGGACAATGTCTAATGTAAGTGTTACAACTTACAACCACAACTTCCAATTTCGTGTGGGTATACTTACAGTCTTGGCACAGGTTGGAATGTACGGGGAGGGCAACCGGCGTATAGAGGTCGCCGGAAAAGAGTTTTTTGAACTGAGTAGTCTCTAGGTGCTGGAGCCTCTTTTTTGTGATCCAAATTTGGTAATCTGTTTCTGCATTCCAGTTTTTGCTCATAAATATCTTCCATGGGTATCACGCGTAATTTGATGGCGACGTCCTTGGGCTAAAATAAATGTAACTTGTATTAAGATTTTGCAGGCTTAGCAACAAAAGGTTTTAATACCTTGGAATAGTAAATGCCATCCATGGCTTTGTAATGAATTAATTCTTTTTCGCTGAAGGGACGATGAGCAAATGCTGTTTGTGTTAAATATGGATGTGCCGCTCGAATGGCTGATGGTTCGTCTTTTGGAAATCCGTAAACAAAGTCGCGACACCCCGGAACATACTTAAAAAACGAATGACAGGGTTAACAATGGCAGATGAATATTTCCCTTTAAATTCGTTAGTAGAGGTCTCCTCACCACGTTCCGGAGTGGGTCAGACGGTACGGGTTCGCCCCATATGTCAGCTATTGGATGCCGAGCTCTGAAAGCGTCTTTTGCTTCGGAAGTGTCATAGATTGGCTTCGGGTTGAAACTTTTTTCTGCGATCTGTTTCACAATTGTAAATGTATACATATATTTGGTTTTTAGTTGATTGTCATGTCACACGAGTGTCTATTGTACGTATACATACATTTTAAATCAGTGTGATGTGATGTTCAGTTTACGATGTAAAAAGTATACATGTTTATTGTGTAAACTTTTATCTATCATCACCTTGTGACTCCAGTCTGGTTTAACGTACAAGACTCGTTCCAGACCTGGTGCTAAGCACTGAAGAGTACCTTGATCAAATTTGGAGTCATAATATTTTTTCCGGTGGTATATATCGTTTGTTGTTGTCAAGTACGTATCATGGATTGGCAGAGGGTTTTTCATCATGTATTCCAATGGCTTTTCGTCATATATGGTCGTCTATTAGGACACAGAAAAATCAGGTTGAGGTATGAATTATTACGGCTTAAGCTAGGTGCACATGCTGTTAAATTCTTCTAGAAGACAGACCAGGTTATGAAGAATCAGCTTACAATTAAAAGCATGACAGTAAGCTACGTTCTCGCCGTTATAAAAAATAAAAACAATCACATTATTTATGAATCTTCATAAACGTTGTGGGAAACTTACTCTCGGAGCTGGGTTCGACTGACTCAGAGGAGTACAATAAGGAACTCCGATTTCCGTCGCCGTCACATACCCCAGCTTGTTGCAGGGATTTTGATACTTTTCTCTTCTCATCACGGGCGTTGGAGAGCACATTTTGGTAATGAGTTGAGTATATTGCACTAACGTGGACTCAGTTTTTTAAAATTGTACGTATATTAGTATTAATATTAATCAAATAAATAATAAGGCTTTGGAACCAATTTTAAAGGCTAATTTTTCTTGGTATTAAGCTCGACGGAATAAGGTATTGTGAGAAAGCTGCCAATTTCCAATTTCTCATTACTCTGATGACTTTTATCGGCTTAGTGGTTGTTGGGTCGATAGGATTAAGTGCATGGGAGTGGATGAAAACATGAAAGGGGGGGGGGATAGAATAAATTCTTGGCTTCTTGGTATCCGACCGAAATTCTAAGGGAATAATACGAGGATCAGTTCATGATCGGATATTTCAGTGTCACATCCACTTTTGATGACGAGACGTCAAAGGGTTGAGTATGTTGTACCTTGTACCTATTTTGGATAGACAGGCATGGGCAAGGAGACACAATATAAATGAAGGCGAGAGACAACACTAGGATCACTAGGATGTGAGCAGACATTGACGAAAGATCAGCTTGCAGCATGTAGATTTTTAAAGGTTTCTGTAAATTAAATGTTTTAAGGGTTCATGAAATATTATGTGTTAGGAGTTTAGGAGTCCTATATTCTTGTCGTATATGTATTTACTTTCATCAATCAAAACAAACTGTAATTCAATTAAAAAAACGAAACTGGTATAATCGATTATAGGAATTTGTAGTAGTTTATTTGTATCTTTCGATTGCTACTGGTTATTCCTCAGAAATTGCGAAGGATGCGTTTCTGTTTCTATAACAGTGGTGCTGTCGACTGGTTAAATATATATAGTCGAGTATAAGTACATATTTTAATGAGCCCTTCAATGGCGTATTCTTATTATTATAAAGATATCGATATGAAAGATGGAGATTAGTAGTCTGCTTATTTATGAAGTGAACTAACGTAATACGTAATGAATAAAGGGTCTAAGAAGTATTTATGAAAAGTACCCTGTGAAGCAAAGTTTGTTAAATTCATTAAAAATTAACTGGTCCTTCAATATCCTATATGGATAGGATCTAAACTCTAATAAGTAGTATTTGTCACTGCATTTTATTCGGTAATTTAGGTGATCTGTTCATGCATGGCATTGTTTTTGGAATGTTACCCATGGGATTTAATTTCAGGACACCATTCTTTTGTACTCTTACCTACAGGCACAGGAAACAAAGAAATATGGAGGTAATCCAGGAAGACATTCACGTCGCCCCTGCATCCGATTTAATAAGTCAATCTGATACTCAAGTCAACGCTCGTAGGCCCAGACAGAAGGGGAAAGGAAGGAAAAATGAGGGAGCAGGGAATACTTCTGAGCTGATAAAGTCATGTAAATTTTACATTGAAAAGAAGAAACGCCGCTGCCGTATGGGAGTTCTGCGGAATACCTGTGAATTCTGTGCTGAACACTCCGCTTATGAAAAAGAAGAAAATGAAGAGCTCCAAAGAATTCCTTGTCCCTATGATCCTTCTCAGTAAGATCCCTTTGATTTTTTAAAATATTTTTTGCATTTTATTGATGTACGAATTCGAAAGCTCTCATTTATTTATAACGGATGATTAAGAGAATTTATGATTGTACGCACGATTAGTTAAATTCTTTTTGTCGCCAAGTTCAATTGAAAGTTTGGGTTCTTTTTTTTGAAAGAATTTCTCCCCGGAAAGGAAAGGATTTAACGTTTTTTCGTTGGTAATTTTCAGCACTTGTTATAAGAAATTGCTGAGTATGCACTTGACAAAATGCAATATGCGACCTAAGGAACCACAAGAGTACTTCAGCAAAGGAATCAATTCGGATGAAATATTGAGCTCCTCACTGCCTGGGGAAGAAGAAGAGCCCCTCATATCCTTGGCAGAGTTGGGAGTTGAGGATCTGAGAATTCTTATAGAACTAGTAAGATCTGTTCACAAAGGTATTGCTATATTTTAAAAAATATGAGAAACATTTTCTTTAAAAAGTGTAGTTTTTTTCTGTCACGAGTGCGTGCTGAAATGGGAGAAAAGTAACCTAAGTTATATGAGGGTTGTCCTTCTTTAGTAACAGCCTGTCATTGCCAGTTTTTGTGGTTATGTCTCTAACCTGTATGAAGAGAGCTTGAACATTACATGAGTAAAATGTATGGACATATGCACATAATTGCAGAGCACGTCCCTCCAATAATCAGGAAATATGGAATCCATCCGGCCATGGGATCAGAAATGTTGAGAACAGATGTAGGAGAAAGTGTTATGAAGCACCTTGTCCAGAACTCCTCCCTTATGTCGTTGTTGGAGGAAAAACAGTTATTCACTGACTCTACCTGCTTTATTGAGTTTGGATCCGGGAGAGGTAAGGTCTAGGTACTATTAGCTCTGATTATTGATTTAATAAATTTTTATCAATTAATAACTGCGTGTATTTTGCGAATTTTTGTAAAATTGACTGCATGTCGTTTTCTCCATTTTTCTCCATTGGGATTAATGAACGGAATGAAAAGAAAGAGTATTTTATTATCTGGTCATGTCAGGTAGAATGTAAAAAGTTTTATTAATTCACAGGGGCGCTCACTTTCTGGGTAGCTTCAACGTGTAAAAATGCAGACTGCCATTTCATCCTGCTGGACCGACAAAGCCACCGTCATAAAAGGGATAACAAGCTCAAAGATGCGGGTTTGAATGTGGAGCGGATTCGGATAGATATCGAGCATTTAAAGCTTAACAAATTACCCGCAGTTTCCCATTCCAAGTATTTAGTAGGGATTACAAAACATTTATGTGGAGCTGCTACAGGTAAAGCTTAAGTTATGATCGTAGAGGAGGTAGTCATATGGTGGTCGTGTTCAAGGAGAGGCGAGAAAGAGAAAGGCCCTGTTGGCGGATGTGAATGTTGTTAATGAAACAGAAAGCTTGGCTCACATGGCCGTAATACCCCATTGGATTTGTCTTTTTTGCCTACCCCTATTACATGACAATATGACTGCACAGCTGGGTTTATAAGTATTCTATAGTTTTTCTGTCTTTCGTTATACATGTACTAAATGACTGGAATTGAATTAGATATGGCACTCAAGTGTCTACTTGAAACTAATGAGCAAGTTTCCAAAGTTTCTGGATTGACGCTGGCAACTTGCTGTCACCATCGTTGCACTTGGCCAGGCTACATCGCCAAGAAATACATAGAGGTACTTAAAACTCATTTTCACTGTTTACCGCTTTCTACTTTCTGTATACTGTTTTGCCTGGGGAATTTTAATTACTGCTACTAGCTACCTACTGCTCCTTATGAATAATTTGAGCCTACTATCTTCTTGTGCTAATACATTTGTTTCTTTTCCCTTTTCAGGAATGGGGTTTGTCCAAAAAGTATTTCAAATGTCTCACCGGGATGGCAGGTTGGGCAGTTTGTGGCACTGGACGTGCTAAATTTGAAGACAGTTCTAAAGCTAATCAGTCGGAGGTCATTAATAATCCAAGGTACTGCTAATTCTTTGTTACTATTTCCTGTTTTTCATTCTCTTAATTCAAGCCAGTTCAACTGGACAAGTATCTGAATAATTCTACGCCTTAGTTGTATTTTCCGTGTGAAATTTCCAAAATTACTTCTTGAAAAAACGATTACTAGGAGTATGCTCTGAAAGTTTTGGATACATTAGCACCTTTGTATTTATATTTACAGATACGCAGAGTTAAATTTAACTATTGAAGAAAGACGAAAACTAGGATTGCAGGTTAAAGAAATACTGGACTACGGAAGATCCCTGTATGTCAGTAGCTTCGGTTTGTCATCCGCCTTGTATCACTATGTGGATACAGCGACAACGTTAGAAAATGTAGCTATTGTTGCCAACAGAATTTAATATAACGCTCATTTCTATTGTATTTCACCCATTTGTTATTGTTATTATTGTGGGGATAAGAGATATGTGTATCGTTGAATTACATACATATATCCACTGCTTATAATAAAAACTATTGTTGTATTTTTTATAATAGCATCATGAAATAATTTGATTCTTGAGAAAAGGTTCTTTTAAATGATCATAACGTCAATTACATACATAAATATGTGATTTTGTTGGGATAGTAAATGCCATCCATGGTTTTGTAATGAATTAATTCTTTTTCGCTGAAGGGACTTTACTGTACCTTTAAAAAAATTTTAAAAAGGGATTTTACTATACTTCGGAATAGTAAATCACTGATTTTTCTATTCCGAAGTATACTTTAATCAGAACTCATTATTTTTATTGCAAGCATTACGCACCGGTAATTTGCGGGCTGATGTAGTACGTATGTACACTGAATTTTTCTGACTTCACAATTTTTAAAAAGTGTTTATTTAGCTGTCACATATTTTCAATCTTTGAAGATAAACGCTACCAAAACCAACAGAAATACAAAGAAAACGTTTAAGACAAAAACCTATGACTTCTCCTCCAGGAAAGTAGGGAATGCAAGTAGCTTTACCTTTTACCTTAACATTTCAATCATTATCACCGTTGTAATAAAAACCATCATTCGCTAAATGTAATAATATCTGTATATCAGAACTATATTAAAATTCATGAATATTTTCTCTTTTACAACCGACATTAATGTTAAAAAAAATGGTAACAATTTTAAATTCAATGAACTTTTCCTTTACAAGCAAAAGAAAATATCTTTTCAGATTTAATTTCAATCGGAATCCGAGTCATAGTCGAAATCTTCAGCATCGTCTTCTCCCACGTTATCCTCCGACTTAGGGTGATGGCCCTGATCTGTTGGAAGTTGAGTTTCATTATCCCTTTCATCCTCTTCCTCCTCGATTTCCCCCGCAGAAGTACTATCAGGATCCATCTACAAGTTTACAGAAAAAAGTTTTTTTACACGATAAAATAATGGATAAAATGGGACCTACACCAATACACAAGAACTGTAGGTGAGAAAGTGAAGGAACGGTGAAAACCGGAAAAACTTTTGAAAAAAGGAGAATAGCGTTTATTCCTCTGTGGATGAGATAAAAAAAAGGCTGGAAGATATACGATTAGATAAAAGTGGATTTTTCTTTTGCTCTACAGATATATGTATAAGTAATGTGCGGCGGTATTGAAATAAACGTATAAAAAAGGAAGGAGAAAAATAAAGAAGGTAGAACCTCAGGCTCCGCTTTGTAACGTGGGTAGTCACACAAAAAGCATTGGATTCTCCCGACTCCATCGTGATCAGGTGAACAATAGCAAGTATGGCAGTCAGCAGGTTTAGCCGTTTGAACGACTCGCCGACTAAAAACTGTCGAAAATAGTTTGACGCTTTCTTTTCGTCGATTCTGAAGTTTTCTTCCCGTGAAAATTGAACCTGAAAAACCAGAGCGGGAAAAGAGAACGTTGTAGTTTGAGGTTTCTATCTATACAGATAGTGAGCACCAGTTAGAGACAGAGGAAGAACGGTGTCGGGTAAAGAGAGAGAGAGACAGAGAGAGAGAGAGAGAGGGCAAAAAAAAATGAAGGGGCAAAACAACTTTTATTCAGTCACTTTAGTTTTAGTTGAGCTTCTTGTTACAAGTCCTGTAGAGTCAGGCCAATGGCTGAAGTTGAATTTGAAAGATGAAAGGGTTAAAGCAAGAAGAGGAGCAAAAGAATACGAAGAAAATGGAAATGACATGGACGGATCATAATGACATTTACGAGACTCTCAGTTCAAGTTGGTTCACACGCCTTTCTTATTGCATACATACTATAGGTACTATATTCCTTGCTTGTCTTATTACGAACCATGAAAAGCAAGAGGAATTCAATGAATGGATATGGAGGGAAGGAGAAGACAAAGATAGAGAAAGTCAGAGAGAGAGAGAGAAAGGATAAAAAGCGAGGATCAGTGAAAAAATAGAGAGAGAGAGAAATAAAACGAGAGAAAGCGGGGGCAATGGAGAACTAAACAGAAAATGAGAGAGCGCGAGAAAGAGAAAAAAGAGAGAAACATGGAGAAAGAGAAAAAATAAAGAAATAGAAAAAGTGAGAGAAAGTGAGAAAGAGAAAAAAGAGAGAAAGTGAGAAAGAGAAAAAAGAGAGAAAGTGAGAAAGAGAAAAAAGAGAGAAAGTGAAAGTGAGAAAGAGAGAGAAAGATAAAAAAGAGAGAAAGTGAAAGTGAGAAAGAGAGAGAAAGAGAAACAAGAGAGAAAGTGATAAAGAGAAAAAAGAGAAGGAAATAGAAAAAAGAGAAAAAAGAGAAGGAAATAGAAAAAAGAGAAAAAAGAGAAGGAAATAGAAAAAAGAGAAATAAAGAAAGAAACAGAAACCGAGAGAAAGGAAGAAACAGGGAGAAAGAGAGAGAAAGAGAAAGTGAGAAATATAGAGAAAGATAAAAATGAGAGAAAGAGTAAAAAGAGAGAAAGAGAAAAAGGAGAAAAAGTGAAAGAAAGTGAGAGAAATTGAGAAAGAGAGAGAAATATAGAGAAAGAGAAAAAAGAAAAGGAAATAGAAAAAACAGAGAAATAAAGAAAGAAACAGAAAACGAGAGAAATAAAGAAAGAACGAGAGAAAGGAAGAAACAGGGAGAAAGAGAGAGAAAAAGAGAGAAATAGCAGCCCATCATTACCGTTGGTTTGTATTGCGAGTGGAGTGCAGTAGCCCAGCATGCTTCTCGGAACTTTCACCTGCTGTCGGATCACCGTCTCACCTCGGAGCTTCGCTTTCCCCGCATCCGCTTTTGTGAACCCAAGATTGCTATCCATACCTACGGAGACGAAGAAATGGTGTAAAAAAAGAAGAAGAAAAAACTTTGTTTCTCCTCACTGTCCTCTTCTAGACACACCTATCTGTATGTATGTATAAACGCGTATGTACATCAAGAACACCTTCCCCCCTTATCCCTATCTATATGTATTCTCATACGGGCAATGTACACCGACAAATATCATTATCCAACAAAAATATCCTGACGCTGTATGCTGTGATAAGGAAAACTCAATAACAGTTGTGGTAGCAGTGGCAATACCGGGACGTGGAAGCTCAGAAGAAACCACTGCATTTCCGTTGTGCCATCACATCCCTCATTTTGACTCCCTGGCTGTCTCCACTTCCATTGGAAAAAAATCTTCCGATTTATCGCCCCGATAAAAAGAATTGTGAATTGCTCACCATTCTTCACATCACCTTCCCCCATACTTCACACCTTCGCTTCCTATTTTTCAGTTTCTATATAGACTATATACACCTCACCTGCATGGATGTTTACCGTAAAAATATTTTGCTTCCCAGCTGATGATAATAATAATAATGGGAGACCCCAAAGAAGTCTTTCCCCTTAAATGTATAAACAATTTTTTTGGAAACTACTTCAATTTACAATTTCAATCTGTCTTGCGTATACACATGACAAATATTACAAAAATGCCCAAGATGTTGGGAGAGAAAGGTATGAGAATATAATTTCAATTAAAAGAAGTCAAGGAAATAGGTGGCAAAGATTAACAAAAAAAAACATTGGATGCTACCCGTCCAGAAGAGACGGTGAACATCGGGAATAAATTTATAAGAAAGGAAAATTCATAAGAAAGGAAACCTCCTTTAAAACCTTTAGTAGTATGGCTTACAAAGTTTTCCACTCTTCACACTCATCCATAAATGGTAGAAGTACTTGGAAGAAAGAGGATGAAGGAGAAAGTAGGAGACGAGAGGAGGAATAGGAAGAAAGGTGGAGAAAAATGACAGGAGAGTGTCGGTGGGATGGTAGCAGATCAAAAGAAATCGTAGGTAACTCCAGTTCCTATGTCCTCTTACACACCAGGAAATTCCCCCTCGAAAACTCCTGATCACACGTACTTTTGTAGAAATAAAAGGGAAAGGAAAGACAATTCAGCGAGTGTTTTTAGCCATGGAAAGAGTCGTAACTCCTATTACAATCATTCTCTGGACACCATTTGAAATTTGTTGGTTGCTCTCTGGGGTGATGAGAGATTCTACTTTTTCTTCTTTTTTTCCCCAAAAAACACCAGAGAGAACTTCTACCATAATATATCTAACG
>JAQGBT010002299.1:0-24972 GCA_034698585.1 Disparrhopalites patrizii
CTCTGTTTATCCGCTTCGATGTGAGTTCCTGGATATTCTTTTCGTCTCTCTCTTTCTCTCTCTCTTTTCTCTCTCCCTCTCTCTCCTTCTCTGTCTCTTTCGCTCCTTTTCTCTCTCCATCTCTCTCGTTTCTCGATTTATCTGGATATAGATCACTTGGATGTGAGTTCCTGGATATAATTTTCGTCTCTTTTCTCTGTTTCTCTCCCTCTCGCAATTCTCCCGGGATGAGAGCCACCTCCTACACGTGTGTGTTCCCCCGTCCATTCTATCTCCTTTGCCATTGTGATTTTTATGACACAGACATTTTTTCTCCCTCTTTTTTATTTTTACTGCTACTTACTATCCCCCCTTTGGAAAAATTATTAGGCAATCATGAAAAGCCTCATTCCAAGGGGTTCATCCCTCTTATTAGTGTGTGTGGCAGAAAAGATAAGGAGAGAGGAGAGGAAGAAAAAAAAAGATTGTTGGGGAACATTTTATTTTAATTACTCGGATCATTCATTTTATTTGGAGGGCGTTCACACTGTTATGGAAAAAGTATTTCCAGAAAATGAGAGTGCGAGGTAGGGGGGCATGGGAGATGGTGGGTAACATGTCATTGTTGGCATTTTTCCACGTGTTGTCACAGTCGTAGTATGGATATAGATATGTGTATGGGAAATGTGACTTGACTTGGTATCTATATGTGAGGGAAATATGTGACTTGGTGATTGTCATTCGTCCTCTGAGTCCGTGTTTTTGTCCCATAAGGCGTGCTCCCAGAGCGCTAAATATCCTCATCCAAATAGAGTCAACAACTTTTGGTTTTGATTTATGGACTTAAAATATTCCGCACAAGATGTATAGGGTCATGTTTTTTTTTTTGGTGGAAGAGCTTTTTGGCTCCGCCATCCACCCGCCGTCGACAAGACGGCTCTAAAGGAACCGAGCCAGAGATAGGGAAATGGGAGAAGTATGAGCAGGGACTTTTTGGTATGCAATTAAATGCACAAACAAGAGAGGTGCACGGAGGAACACACACACAGTCTGTTTGATTTGCGATTCTGAGTATCTGACGACAGCCATTTCGTGGGAGCATTATGTATGTAGATATTCAGCCAGTAAATTGACTACCTATTCTCACATCTCCAACATCTCTTTGTCGACAGCTGTGTCTTTTTACTTTCCTTCACGCTTCCCTTCCACCATTTCTCCCTACCGCCCCGCCACTGTGTTTCTTCCCGAAAAAAATAAAACAGCCACGCGTGTCGGGAACAAGGAAGCGAGAAAATGGGAGGAAATAGAGGAGCAAATGTCGCTTGAAATTGGTAGACATTCACATTATCCCTCAAATAAATCCTCCCCCAATTTCTTCACGCGCTCATGCAAATAAGCTCCTCCACTCAAAACCCATACACAAAGACTGTACAAGGCTAGGAAATTGGGGTAATGGGAGATTGAGAAAATGGAGCTACTACATATGTTATACAGGGTGGCACATCCACATTGCTAGCTTCAACTGAGCCTTGAGGAAAGCTTGGGCTTCGAACAGCGAACAATTGCTTGGCGACACCAAAATACGGATGAAATGATTTGAAAATATTCCCGGTTAGAATTTAAAATGACCGTAACGTCGCGAAAATGTTCAAAATTAACTGTTTTATGGCCAATCAGCAATAAAATCCTAACCAAAATAATATTTATAGGACTTAATTATTTAGTTACTAATTGATTAAATTAATAATTCAGAAAGTACCCGAAAAGTACGCCTTGATACGCACTTTCTGAATTTTAGTTTAATCAATTAACTAAATAATTAAGTCCTATAAAAATTGTTTTGCAAGAAATTCGGGTTATTTGGATTTCTGCAGCAAAATATATGTACATTGAAAATACGCAAATGGATAAAAGTGAGATCTGGCAAGACCCGCAATAAAATTCTCTCCAAGTTCTATTTTCGTTCCAGATTACTTTGTACAAATACATTTGTTTGTGTAACATTTCCTGAATAATTCTTTCAAAAATTCCAGCTTGGATTGCCTCAGAAAAATCTGCGTAACCTGGAAAGAAGTTGAGGGGTTGGACTGAAATGTTTTGGTTAGATCCACACTAGAATTTTACTTAAAACTATACGTTTACCCCTTTCCCAGCTACTGCCATGCCATGCCTGGGGCGTAGCAATCATTATGTGTCACCCCAGAAATATGTTATTTGAACATCTCAGCCGAGATATGACTTATTCTTCCAGTGCTTAAAAGTTATGTTGTTCCAAACTGGAGATTCCATTCTCCCCCCCCCCAATTCCCTCGGGACGTGGGAAAAGCCGGAAAAATTAGAATGTCATAAAGACCCTGAAAGATAGACAGCTAGAGAAAGAATGGCTGGAGGAAAGCCCCTGGAAAAGCCTTGAAAGCAGGTTGAGAGAGAGAGAGAGAGAGAAAATGCGTGAAAGCGGAACTAATAAAAAGCCATGATCATAGCTCTATTCTGACTTTTTTTTGGGGGGTGAAGAGAGCTCTTTAGTCATACCGCAACCTCTATACGTATGGACGAACTGTCTACGGCGAATGTGAAAGCATACGGAAGGATGAAAGGTAAATAAATACTCTGTGGTACGCACAAAGTATAGCTAAAAGTCATACAACCCACGAATTCTTAAGGAGGTCCATCCAAACCCGGGTACATTTTTTTTTTGGTTGAAACAAGGGAAAAGCGGTGGGTAAAAAAGAAAGAGCCATGCCTGAGTCATTTGAGGACAAGAGAGGAATTTTAAGGGAAAGGGTGAAATATCACACAGCATGGCATTAAGTGAGCGGAAGGGTTGGAATTTCAAGTGAGCACAAAGCACACATTGGCTTGGAATAGGAACAAGGAAGAAATGCAGGGGTGAGAAGTGATGGCAGAAGTTTTTTTTCTTTTTCTTCTTTTTTTTTTGAGAGAAAGATTCTCCTTTATAATACAAACCAAAGTGCCAAGACGGGAGAAATCGGAGAGAGAATGGTAAAACAAGGGAAGGGAACCATGTCTTTTTTTCCTCTTTCATCCTCAAGACGACGTGCGTGGATTACTTGAAAAATGAAATGGTTCAGGAAAAGAGTGCGTGTAATAAAAAATTGACCAAGGAGACGTGTGCATTCGAATGGGAAGAGTGTGGCAAGATAGACAAGGCAGTCGACGGCCGAGATTTCTTGACTCAAATTGGCCGGGATTCCTCCCGTTTCCCTCGAATCAGTCCACACAATTTGGGGTCAACTCAGCCGAAATTTAGTTTCGAGACAACTGATTTTTTTTACTCCATTGTATCCATTGTACCAAAATAGGAGGAAGAACACTTATAAACGTTGGATTCGTACAGGAATTAATAGATTGAAAACTTCCCCATTGGATTCCTTTGGATTTCCTATTTCCTTCAGATTCCTCCGAACAATTCAAGCTCATTTAATCCACACTATAACCGCAAAAACCTTCATTTTTTTCGTAGTAAAAATCTCACACATCTCTCTTTATCCTCTCGAGCTTCCTTTCATTCAGATTTTTTTTTTTTGCTTTTTCACCCCCTTCCTTTGCTCTCCCTCACGCTCGATTATCCCGATTTATTGTCTCGTTTGAACTCCCTCTTCCTGTCTCGGTGTCCCCGTCACTGTCTCCCACAAATCTCGCTCACTCCCCGGTCTCATCCTTTCTCCACGATATCAACCTCTCAATCTCCCTCGTTCCCCCGTCTTCCCATTTCTCTAACGTATCAATCTCTCCCTAGTAGCTCACATGACTCAATTTCTCTCTCTCTCTCTCTCTCTCTCTCTCTCTATCATTGGGGTAAATCTCCCTTCTCCGGTACCACCCGCTCCTCCCACTACATACGTGATAAGGACGTCATATCGGAAAGACAAGGAGAGATGTGAGGAAAGAGACAAGTGAACATGGAAATAAGTGGCTACAAAACAGGGACAACTCCGAGGGAAGAAGCAAGGCTCAAGACAGGCAAAAATGAGATGCAAAAGAAAAATTGTGACATAAGAGAGGAGCCAGCAAAAAAAAAGGACAGGAATGAGGCAGAACGAAAGAGAGAGAGAGACTGTCCAATTGGACAGTTATTGCACATGTTATGAAATTGTTGACTTAAGTACATTGTCATAACCTTGTGGGTCAAAAAGGTCGCTCATGCTTTTTACTGCATATAAATTTAAGTATTTACAACGTATTTTCTCTTCAAGTTCCAATCACTATCAGTCATTACCTTCCTCTGCAATGTCCTTTTCAGCCTGTTTTTCTGGATCTCTATCTGATTTTTCTCGATTTTTCGTCTGCTGGTTCAATCCTCTCTTGTTTCCTTCTCTCTCCCTAGCTCTGTCTCTCTTTCTCTATCTATCTCTTGTTTCCTTCTCTCTCCCTCGCTCTGTCTCTCTTTCTCTATCTCTCTCTTGTTTCCTTCTCTCTCCCTCGCTCTGTCTCTCTTTCTCTATCTCTCTCTCTTTCTCTCGGTCTGTTTCTCTCGCTCTCTTTCTCTTTCTCCATCTCTCTCTCTTTCTCTCGATCTGTTTCTCTTTCTCTCTCTTTCTCTCTCTTTCTCTCTCCCTCTCTCTCTCTTTCTCTCTCTTTCTCTCTCTCTATTTCTCTCTTTTTCTCTCGTTCTCTCTCTTTCTCTCTTTTCCTCTCTTTCTCCCTTTCTCTCTCTGTTTCTCTCTCTGTCCCTCTCTCTCCTTACAAAGTATCTCTCCAACTACCTTTTGACTGGTTATGTTCTGTTCAAGTTGAATTTGAAGAGTTCCCCAGAACACATGGGCGACACGGAACCTGTCCGGAGCTCACTGTGAGGATTTTTCCTTCCACATTCTCAAGGATGTGTTCCATATAAGGAGAAACCGGGAGAGTGAGGGTCCCCTCCCATGTGTACGAATGTGGTGGTGGTAGTGGGGACTTTTTAAAAAAAACAAGGGTTGAAATGCCAGAGGCATTAGCCAAGTGTTCTTTGGGGAACAATGCAATATGCAATCAAATATTATTGTGGGAGTCCTCCCTTTTATCCCTACCCGTGCATGGTGTTGGTCGGGAGGCGGATAGCCATCATTGGTACTGGGAGGAGTCCCATTATGCGACCATTGACTCCTCGAAGGTCTTCTCTGGGGAAGAATCCTGGACAAGTACGGGGAAAGTCCGGAGCTGTTTTGAGGAAGTATGGCCTTATGGTGTAACTTCTCGGCGGTCTTCCAAACGGACAAGGTTCCCCAAAGGTATTCCGCGGGATTCCAAAGGCAGGAAAAGTGAGGGACGGGTAGTTTTTGGGCCTTTCCGCTGCCACTCGAGGAACACCTTCAGTTTTTCGCACAATCACAACATTTCCCGCCTCCCACACTATGTGAATGTTATGTATGTATGTAAAACCAATTAAATATTTACTTGGACACACGCTACGTACACATGTGATATTTTCCCTTTCCATCCCTCCTACAAACCCTCCTCGGAGCCTCTCTTGTTTTACCACAAGTTTTTGGTCTTCACCACATATGTTTGACTTTTTTTTTGTCTTTTTTTGGGGGGATAACTCTAAAAGCAAGTGAACCCTTGAGAGCTAAAAGAGGGGAAATGTGCTTCCCTTTATGAGTGCTCAGCCCCCGCACGAGGGAATGATTTCCTCCCTTTCCCTTCAAACATATTGCCCCTTGCCCTCAAGACTTTTTTTTCTCCCCCGTATATATTGGACTCCCAGAAAAGAGAAAGAGAGAGAGAGAGATAGAAGAGAGTACAGTGACAGCTGACAGAAGTAGTCGTATTGCGAAAGTACGAACATCACCCGTCTACTAAAACTTTTTTTTACTAACTCATTTTGAAGACTGCGCCATGGAATTGGATTTGAAAAGCTTTCAAATGTGAATTTTTTCCAGCCAAGCAATCCTCTTTCTTGTCTCTGTCTCTTTACCCACTATTCACAGTAGTCATTTACGCATATCGATTCCCGTTTTTTTCTTCCTCTTCTTCTTCTGGTTTTCTTGGACACATCTGCCTTGTAGAATGGTTGAAGAAATAAAAGAAAGAATGGAAGAACTTGTAAATTGAGTATAGCGGATTTGACGTAATCTGACGGAAATAAAGGTGTTTGACTTGCTAGTTGGAGCATGAGGAAACTATCCAAGGATTGTTCAAACACTTTGAACAAATCTGAATGGGGAATCCTTTGAAATATCTTCTACAATATTATCAAAAGTTGTATGAGCTACCTACTTGATATTGTGAAGTCATATAGGTGATTCAACGAGGAATTAAAAAAAATATATATACCAGGACGATATAGGGACATATCTAAATAAGATTATTGATTGATAAATATATGTAAAGGTGTATATCCTGAAGGGCAAACATGAATTGATGTCAGTGAGATTTTTGGAACAAAATTTCCTAGAGAATAAAAAGTATAGTAAAGTGAAAGAAGGGAGGGAGAAGATGAAGGGGTGATACAAAGAGAAAATAAAAGGAAAAATTGGATCATTCAATTTCACAAAGAGCATTCACTTCTATTCCTCGTCTTTCATTGCTTTTGTCTCCCACTCCCTCCCATTTATGAGAAAAAGTCTCTCGCCTTCGCTTATTCGCCAGACGAAAAAGAAAAAAAACTCGATTTGGTCCTGCTCGCCCCCTTTTATCGCTCCGGCAGATTCTCCAAGCATTGATTAGATGTAGAGCATTCTGGGTCTTCTGAGTTTTTTTTTATTCTTCACGTCATATGCCTTGCGAGTCTCAAGCTTAAAAGGATGTACAGTGTATTGACATTCGATTTTCCTCTCGTCAGGTGAGGTCTCTCTCGCTCTCTCTCTCTCTCGCTCGCTCGCTTGCCCTACTTCCTGGGGATGTCAAATAAAATTCAAGTCCGCGACATTTTGTTTCAATATGTAAGGTCATTAAATCAGATCAATGTGTCAATGGTTAGGATTTATTTGCGAACGTCAAAGTCGACTTTTCAATTTCCTATTGCGCCCCGTCATCCTTAATCCGATTTTCTTATTTGCATGGGATGTCGCGAAATTGAACTTTTCAAAGACATCAGCGGATGCTAATGAAGGCGAATGAAAAGACTTTGTAAGTTAATTGGACGAGTGAAAATTCAATTTGAATATGCGGGGCAAACGTAATAATTTTCCCTTTCCCTCCAACGCCAATTTGAACAGCGACCAAAAATCAGAGTAGCCCACGAATTACGAAAGTTACAATGAGAACCAGAACTCGTGTCCCAGAGTTTTTAGGCAAACATAATATTTCTCTCTCTATATATACATATATACGGTATATAGGTACCCTTGGAATTTTGGTAGTAAAAATACTGAAAAGGGTAAAAAAAATCCCAAATGTCATTGTCGTATGCTTGATTGCCAATGAACACGCTTTCCACCCAAGTCATTCCAACTCTCCGTCTCGGCTATTTGTGGCCGTGGTATTTGCGTGTGGGGAATTTCTTGAGATCCGCGATAACATTCTCTTACATTTGCTCCTTTTGGCAGGCGGCACAAATGAAATTTTGCTAGTATTCCCCCCCCTACCTGCACTCTCATCAACATGAAATAACAAAGCAAACGTTTGCACTGCACTTTCTCCGGTGTTTACCATGAATTAGATAGAATTCTACTTTTACCCACCAATCCCAGTCCTTTCCCTCAAACTAAATACATATGTACATACAATGAAGACAAAAATTATTCTCCTGGTCTTGGTCCCTATTCTGGACACTATGAATGAATAACCTGGTCGTTTGTACAGCACTTACATTCGTGAAGGACGGATTTGCAATAATGTATTCCATCCCAAAAAAAATATTGCACCTGGCTCTCTTGGAGAGACCAGAGAGTTTTTCCTTCAGACATTTTTTCAAGGAAAGCCGGTGTTTAAAAGCAACAGGGCTTTACGACAGTCATATCCTGCACCAAAACTTGTAGAGTTTTGCAATATTTGTCAACTCCTTCAGGATTTCCCTGTAACTTGATGTATGAAGTGCAAACTGGGAACTTCCTATTACCTCCTCTTGTGTAAGAATGGCGTTAAGCCATCACATTAAGAAATGCAGGTATGGTGCCACATTCAGCTGAGGAAAGTTACATGAACAAAGGGGACAAAGGATAAGATGCGAGTGCTGGATAAATGGGGTAACATATGGTTTGAGGAGCCAGTCGGGAGGGAAAAACTTTGGCTCAAAGGGGAAAAAGAGACACAGCATGTGGGAAAGGAAAGACAGAGTCAGACGGCGATTATTAAGCAATCAAAGTTCCGGAGAGACGGGCCCGTACAGGGAAGGGAAATAAACACGGCAGAGAAGATGGCGATCTCCTTGACGATCTTATTATTATGTCATAGGAGGGGTGCAGCGAAAAGCAGCAGGATTCCCCTTTCCATGAAGAGATTGTTTGGAACGAATCGAGAGGGAAGATTCTCTCGGAAATTTCTGAATCCTTGAAAAAACCATTGTATGGGATTAACCACAAAAAATCATCTGTGAATTTTTTCCCCTTATAAGAATGATTTGTCGTTGAAAATGAAATAGTTTACCAAATTGAAAAATTGTACCAAACTCCTGCTTTCACTGTCACTTTTGACTTTTTAGACCCAGAACTTTGTCAGCATATCAAGTTGTCTTTTGGAGTGGATCCGCAATAAAAATTTGTTACAGTTTACATTTACCCTCTTCCGTAACTGTCTTGGGGTCAGCCTAGGGGTCGAAGTCGTTATTATTGTATCTTGCACATACATACACATACATATGTACATACCCATCAGGGTTGGACAGTGCAGGTGGTGCATCCCAGATGCAGATGTGTATGTAAACAGCAAATACATTTGCATAGCCAGTAATGTAGTAACATTTTTTGGGTCGGGCCAAATGTATACGAATGCATACAAACATGTGCTGGTTGATAGAATAATTGGGTTGTTTTGCGGATTCCTTTTCCTTGTCTTTTCAATGAGAAGGCGACTCTGTTTTCCTTTCTTGGACAAGGGTCAAGTGGTATGCAGACGAAAGAAAGAGTGAGAGAGACAGTGAGAAAGAAAGAGAGAGAAATAGAGCGAGAGACAGACAGTCTGAGAAAGAAAGAGAGGAACAGACAGTCAGAGAAAGAAAAAACGAGAAAGACAGTCAGCGAAAGAAAGAGAGAGACAGACAGTCAGAGAAAGTAAGAGACAGAAAGACAGAGAAAGAAATAGAGCGAGGGACAGACAGTGAGACAGAGAAAGCGAGAGACACAGACAGTGAGAGAGAGAAAGCGAGACACAGACAGCGAGACAGAGAAAGAGAGAGAAACAGACAGTGAGAGAGAGAAAGCGAGAGACACAGACAGTGAGAGAGAAAAAGCGAGACAGAGAAAGAGAGAGAAACAGACAGTGAGAGAGAGAAAGCGAGAGACACAGACAGTGAGACAGAGAAAGAGAGAGAAACAGACAGTGAGAGAGAGAAAGAGAGATACGGACAGTGAGAGGGAGAAATAGAAAGAGGCAGATAATGAGATAGAGAAAGGGAGAGATGGACAGTCTGAGTAGAAAGAGAGACAGACGGTGAAAGAGAGAAACAGAGAAAGAGGGAGAAAGAGAGAGAAAGGGAGAAAGAGAGAGAAAGAGACAGAAAGAGAGAGAAACAGAGAAAGAGGGAGAAACAGAGAGGAAGAGACAGAAAGAGAGAGAAACAGAGAGAAACAGAGAAAGAGGGAGAAACAGAGAGAAACAGAGAAAGAGATAGAAAGAGAGAGAAATAGACAGAAAGAGAGAGAAAGAGAGAGAAACAGAGCAAGAGATAGAAAAAGAGAAATGTTGAGTGGTGACAGAAAATCCTGGGTTTCCTCTTCGTCTCTGTGTCTTCAAGTCTTCACCTCATTTCCTCCTCCTCCGTCCAGTCCCTTGCCTAATGATAATAAACCCACATTATGTATGATGTAGACGCATGGGACAGATTGTGGGTAGCAAAAGTTGAAAATCATGAATTATACATGAACAGTTCCCATGTGTTCTTGTTGTTCCTTTCGGATAGATATATCTGTATTTTTCTTATGATAAGCGCGAGTTGTTTATCTCACGTGCACAAGCCCCTTTCATGTGGGACGGTCTTCAGTGGTTTTGTTTATTTTGCTGGTGATGATGGTGATGGTGCGTATATAGAGAAGGAATCCGACCATTTTTTCTTACATTACTTTTCTCTCTCGCTCCCTCTCCTATGCTCCAAAACACGCAGTCACAGTGAACTGATTTATTGGTGAAACAAGCCCATATATTAACCTGGGGTGCGCTCACATTCAGATGCTTTTCTCTGGGGAAAATACAGCGCGTTCCAGATACACTTTTACACCTTATTCGTAGTTACTCCAGTGTAAAAATCGTATACTAATTGTTGGTTGTACATTTTGTTTTGGAATATATACATATGATAATGTTCTAATGCTCTCCTGTACATATAAATACAGTTCGGCGTCAAGAGATCCGTAACATCTGTCTCAGGTGGGACAATCGGTTACGCTGAAATAATTGCCATCAAGGTTAATACCTTCTAATAATTTCTCATAAATCAAAAAAAAATGTAGGCAGATAAAAATGCCGGGTTATTTTTCCGTTCAAATTATTATTTCTGTATACATTTGGAGAAAACTCCTGTAGAAAATTATTATTTCTACATTTTTGTTCTGCTTGTCCCCCCAAAATTATCTTATTGTTTCATTGGCCTCAATTCGTTTTCTAATTTTTTTCAGTTTCGTTGCCGTATTTGACACAATAACCATAGTTTCTGCGACTTTCCTTCGTATATAAATGTTCTCATCTCATCTGTGTACATCTTCTCCATCTTTTTAATCAATACTAATGGATTTTTTTTTGTGGGGCATCCTTGATACATGGACGTTGATTTTTGAAGTTCCTGGAAGGATCCTCGTGTGTACTGTCCGTTCATTTAACTTCATTATTACTGTAGGACAGGCACGAATGGAGCGTGAGGAAGGTAGGGGATAGATCCAGGTTAAATAAAGAGAGGAGAAATAACAGTTATTTACATAGTTACTAACTAGAGGAACGGAGGAGACGTGGAGGAAAAAAGAAAACATTGACATAAGCCAGGAATACAGGTTAGGTTTTTAGCGAGGAAGACGATGAGAATCGAAGGGGAATCTCTAAGAGGCGCTCTGAGGGGGAATGGGCCGAGAGAAAAGGCGCAGAGGAGCGGAAAGAAGCAATGTGAGAGCTAAAGGGGTAAACAGACTGGCCAGAGAGAACACAAGGATGTAAATAGAGGAAATACACAGAGACAAAAAAAAAGAGTAGATGGAAGGGACCTCAACTATATCGAAAAGAGTTGGAGGGAGGAAAAGGGGAAATTAATTGAATATGTTCATCAAAGGATGAGCTCTGAGCATAAAGGGTTGGAGGAGAAAAGGTAATATCGACAGTCAGCAAGAAAGAATATAGAAAGTCAGCAGCCAGGAGAGCTCAATCATCAGGATTTAATTGAAGCGGGGCAAACTTTATTTGTTTTACTAATCATCTGTTCTTACGCAATGTGCAGGCTTATGACTGTATACAGATATACTTGCATATATATGCAATTATCGAGTATACACAAGAAAACCGTAATGATAACAAGAAAGAACAAAAGTTCAGACGTGAGGAGTATTTATACGCCTTTTGGATAGGAGCTTGCCTGCATACATATGCACATTTAATAATGTCAATAATGCTCGTCGTCGAAATTAATTTCAGGGTATATTTAACAATTATCAAGTCATTTTGAATTTTAGAGTACGTATTTTAGAGCAAAAGAAATTAACTGGTGTAATACGCAAGTGAAGGGTACAGGATGAAAAGGTATAGGAAGAATGCAGGATTTAGTCGATCACATTTTGTGCTGAGATCATAAAGTATTCACCTGATAAAATCTGTATCAATTGCTGATACGTCGTATACAGATGGACGCAATAATTGCACTAACAAAGAAATGATATTGCTACTAATTTTGGATTTGGGTAATAATTAACTTTCGTTGGTTCTGGGCTTCGTTTGGATATGTAAAGGACATAAACTGACACATCACTCACGTATTACTTGACTAACATCGTGTATGTATGTACTTATTTCTAGTTACAATTTTTAATTTGATGTATTTTTTCCATCCTTTATTTTTGTTGTCTCACATTGGTTGGTATTTTTCTTTGTCTTTTGTTTGTTTTTTTTTGTCTTTATAGGAATTGAGAGCCCAAGGCTTTAACGTAGATCAACATGTGATCACTCTCCGAGTAATTTTTTCAAATTGTGCTTCTTACTTGCTAACGACGCCGGAAAGTAGTTTTTCTGTCGTTTTCATAACATTTTTTTTTGTAGTTTTGTAGCAAAATATACCCCATTTTGTGTACACTCCATTTGTAGCTAACTTGCTTTCTTTTCCTTGTTATTTCTCGCCGCCTAGTGTGGTTTTATTTATTTGTAGAAAACTCCGGTCATGTCAAATGTTACTTACTTTCCTGTAATCTATATCTTGTTTATGGCATTTCATTTCTATTTTTTTAAACTTGTGAGGCTTGACAAATGGCTGAGTTGGGTGCGATAAGATCTCTGAAATTAATGTTTGCTCTTCTGCTTTGTTTTCACACGTTTCATCTCTGTCTCTTTCTAGTCACCGCCTACATTTCTCCCCGCCTCACACTTTGTACTTTTCTCTTCCTCAATTTTCCTATTTGTTATTTGACGATGTTGTGCAACTTCTCTTTGTCATAATCACACTTGTTCCCTTTCCCGCTCTCTTGGTCCTTTTTATAGTTTTTTTTTCAAATTTTAAATACCAATCCCTGCTACTTAAATGACTTTCCTCGCTGACATGCATTACATCAAACGTGTGGAAAGAAATTAAAAGGAAAAAAAAACTTGTCCCAATCCTCATCTCTTTCCCTTCTTTGGGGCGTGTTCGTGGCGGACAAGTTTATTATTTTTTTTTTTGCGTCTCTAAATATGCACAAGTACGGGTGCTTTATACATCTTATATGGATCCCAGCAAGCTAATAAATATTGGAACAGACATAATAAAAAGTCATAATGGATGCATGTGACATTTGCCAAGCTCCTTATTCCTTTTCGTCACACACAGCAAGACGGCCAGGACGCAGTAGGTAACTGATGGCAAAATATTCCCTTTTGACAGCTCCATTAGGATTTTTCCCTGCAGAAGCGACGTTAAAAATTATGATTAAAGCTACACAGAATGAGGGAAAGTTTTATGATTTTTTTTTACCTATTCCATTTGTTAACCCTATTGATTAATAGTAATAGCTCTTGTCGGAGATTTTTTTTCCTTTTTTTTTGCGGTTGCAGAATGCCGTTGAGCTCCCAGTGGGATATCTCAGGATGTTTTGCATGAAATTGCCTTTTAATCCCTTAACTTCCTCCTGGTTCCGTGTATTCAAATCATGTCCGTATTTTCTTTATCACTTCACACAAGCAATAAATAAATGATCGAGATCAGAGTCGGGAAATTATATTGAAGAAAGTACTGAAACTTTTTGTAATTTTTTAAATTGCTTTCACAAAGGAGTATTTTTTATGGTTTTTGAACACATTTTTATTTTTTTATTATTTGGTGGCTCTATTTGTTTAGTGAATTAAAGAGATGGTTTGGCATATCTATACATAGAATAAACCTGTTATTATTTCTCATATATAGCCTTCCACATTTGCAGATTTTGTTGGATCCAATATTTCTCAGGACATTTGAGTGAAAGCACAATAGACTAGATAATATTTTGAAAAAACTGCTATTTACATAGTAAGCTTGACGCCAGCACCTGTAATTACTTGCCCATAAGGATTTCGCAAAAAAAAAAAAAAAAAAAATTGAATTGAATTGAAAACTGTAAAAAAGCTTCTTCCTAGCCTCTGCTTTTCCTTTTCGTCACTCCCGCTTAGTTTTTTTTAGTTTGTGCCCGGCTTTCTTCTGCTCCAGCAAAGACTCAATGGTGTGTAATGTTTCGGATGGAAGTACTAATAGCTGGCAATTTGTTACATCTTCTTTACACAGGGAGAACCCGGGGAACCCGGGCCAATTGGTCCCAGGGGACCTCCAGGACAAACTGGAATCCCGGGAATGAACGGAAGAGTGGGTCCTGCTGGAGAGAAAGGCGATCGTGGCGAGAAGGGCGAGAGAGGCGAAATGGGCATTATGGGACCGCCGGGCCCCAAAGGCGAACCTGGACCCAAGGTAAAATATTCTCCAGCCATTATTTTGTCACACCAAACACTCTACAATCTCTACACTAACCTTATGCATAAGTATATGCTCATGTGTAACCTAAAACTTCGGATTTACCATTACAGATACATTATCTTAAATATATACATACATTATTGCTATTTCTCCCAAAAGTCTTGCTCAGAATCGTTTTTTTTAAATTAAAGACAATACCACCTGTATTGCTCCTATGTTGTATATGTGATATTATCTTTAGACACTGCGCCTTAAGATTATTTGGTGTAATACAAAACGATTGAGACTTCTTGTACAATTTTCGGCTGAAAACTAAAAAAAACTATTTTGTAGTTTTATTTATGTATACAGAATAGGGAATCAGAGCAAAAAAAAATTACAGATGAAGGCCCTAGTTTAAACCTGCATGATTAAACCTCAAGAAAGCATGATAAAACATAGGAAAGAGAATTTAGTCATAGTAAGGAAGCACTGATGTGTGGCAGCACTAATAAGAAATAAATCTCTGAATCCTGTACGGATGCACAAAGGGTGATCGTGGGGTAAAAGGTGATCGGGGACTAACAACTACTCTTGATGGGAAAGGTCTACCAACTGGCATTATTGAAGGGCCTCCTGGACCTCCAGGACCCTCAGGTTTTTCCAGTTTTTTTTTTTTTAATAATTTCATTTTTCGTATCTTTTTGTATGTCTTACTTACATTCCTTAACACACCTCTTCTGACATTCAAGATGAGTGCTATAAATCCCAACCCGCAGTTTTTCCACTTCTCTCTCTCCCATAGCTTCCATCCTATTAAAGAGCTTTGGAGAAATGAGCCAGTGAAAATATCAAGTTCAATAAACCAGCTCAATTTCCCGTGTTATTTATTTATTCGAAGAAAAAAATAGGTTGAGGTGACAGGCACTGGAATCATGCTTCTTCGTACGCTTATATAAACTCCAAATTGTAAACATTATAAAAAAAAGGGTTACAAGTAGAGATTTTTATGGTATAAACTACCAAACAAACTTTAGGCGGGCAATTAATAATTTATTACAACCTCCTCTATAATAAACAATATAAGCGCACACTTGAATATTTTATATCCTGATATGTTTCCTTCTGGCTCCTATTTTTCGGCAGTCACCAAGCAAGCGAGCCATTTTGTAACCCTTTCTCTGTTTTTACGATTCTCAATACAACTGCTGACAAAAGGAGCATGACAATAGTGTTTTCCACTTCCCATGAGATATAACATGGTGAACGAATCTCAATCCCTTTTGTCCCACAATAATCTTCACAATTTCCAACGTGCGGAAATGAACTGTTCTAATTCGTTTATTTAAATAGACTGAAATCCGAGTTTTATCGATTTTGTTTATTTCTCTATAGACTTGTAGTGGGATCGAAGATACAGGGTTTTGTTAGGCAAATATTAAATGCACTAACTGGCAGCCAAGGAACATTTTGCCGCCGTTAGACCTATTATTTTGTAATCTCCTAGAATGGATAAAATAAGGATTCCTCTGTAGAATTTTATTACGGATACAGTGGGAAAACTTTTCTAACAAAGTTTTGACCGTTGGATTGTCATGACCCAGTTCAAAAATGATCTATTCCAGATGGGTTCAGCTGAATTGAGTTCTAAAATATTTTTCTGAATATTGCAGGTCCAACAAAAATCATTCTAAACTTTGCCAAACAATGCAGAAATTGCAATTTTCCTTGAGAATTTAATGTCCCGATAATTTCAAAAATAACTTTGTTGCCGGAATTTAATAATTTCGTAAATAATTTTCTTGGCCTACCTTTTTCATATTTTCAGGCGATGAACTTTTTTGACAGAAGTTAAATTTTTTTCCATTGGGATAAAAACTATGATAATTGATAATCGAGTTACAATTTGACGAATTATTTACTAGCTTTGTCTGAACATTTTCCCGTTCTCAATCCGTAATAATAAATTGTACGGAATGCATAATATTGCCGCCATTTTGGGAGGTTCTGGGATCAAAGGGTTAAGGGGGACAAAATGTTTCTTTGGATATTTTACCAATGTTAACACAGCTTCTTTGACCTTCCATTGTTACTACCATGTCTTCTTCCTTCTCCAGAGTTCTCTTGTTCTGGTTTTCTCTAACGTTTTTTTCTTCACCTTCCTTCCTCCTCCTCTGTCATTTCTCTCCATGGAAATGATCTTTTATTATGTTTTTGTACATCTCTCTTCCGTATTGGTTCATTCCATTTTCCAGTATTTTGGTTGTTGATAAAAAAAAATGTCTCTGTACAATCTTCTGTTTGACCTTCACCTGTGTGAGTATGCCCGGCAGACACGATCGGTGTGAGTTGTCGTTTGGAAAAATTCTGGTGAGGACTTTTCTTGTGGGATGGTTACATTTTTGGATTTAGGAGAATATGCTGTTTGGAAGCTACATATGTATATGATGTGTTTAAAAAGAGGCCGTGAGAATCTCATTCCTCCGGGTAGTCGCCGGGATGGAGCCCGGGGGCATATCCTGGGCTTCCTATTCGGCACACTCTATAAAAGTCCTATAACCCACACCGTCGATCGTATCTGTCGTGTGCATACATCCACAAAAACTAACTGAGTTTCTTGTAGGACCACCGGGGAACAAAGGTGATAAAGGGGATGTGGGCCCCATTGGGCCGCCTGGGGAAAAGGGCTTAAGAGGGAAAAGAGGGAAGCGGGTTAGGCTCTCACACTTTTATTTTTTATTTACTGTCTTTTTTTTTTACTCTGTGTGTAGACGCAAATGCATTAATAATGTGTGTATCTTTTTAAATGTAGTTTTTGTTCCGTGTCAGTAGTTGGCCTTTTTTTTGGTTCTTGCTTTGGGCTTTTTCTTCTCAATTCTCCCTCTGAAAAATCCCTGTGTATTAATATATTTAAATGTGTATATGAATATATCTACATATATATTCTCCTTATTTCTTTTTTATTTGTACATTTGAACATACTAATATATTACTGGTTGTGGTATTTTTTGTTGTTATTATCTTTGATTTTTTCCAGGTAACCCTCATTTGTTGTTTTTGCAAATAATTTTCTTTCACCACTTGCGGGATTAATTTACTAACTGGTCTTTTATTAATTTCTTTATCTACTTTTTTTTCATCTTCTCCGTGTGGAAGTGGACACGTCAGTGTTTTAAGCCTTTTATTTCAATAAAGATTATCGTCAGTTGTAGCCAGTTTGCCCAGTTCATGATAATGGAGGTGAATGTACTAAACGGTGGAAGCGGAGGAATTTTCTACTTAAAAAGACGGATATTTTCTGTCAGCAGGAGACACACAATTGAAGCTAAGTGTCGTTTATGGCGTAAAATCTCACGTACATTGTTTCCCTCATGGAATATAGTACTTTATAGTACTCTAATTTATCAAAGAATAGACTTGAGCAGTGAAATCAAATGTTTTAAAAGCCCATGGATGTATGGTAAGGATTGACCAAATGATTGCTGTATGAGTTCAAACGACTTCGAGACCAACTTACATTTTTTTAAAAGAAAATCTGGTGTAGCTGCAAAATTATGATGCTTAGTCACCGATTTTTTTCGTAACCATGATAATGAGTACATTCGTCGAATGATGTCTGTTGATCTACACGATGGATAAATAATGAACGCACTGTGGGTTTCCTCTTATACGAGGATTTGAATCTTGGTTAAAGCTCATCACAGCAGATTTCCAAGAGACGTCTTCCATGGTGGTCATATTAGGAAGTATTTGATGAATGTTAAGATGAGTTCTATTATTGACTGATTATGATTACTTTCCACAGGGCCGGAAAGGTTTGAATGGTGAGGCAGCAGAAAAAGGACTTCCAGGCCCACCAGGTGAACTTGGACCTGAGGGACCGCCTGGTCCTCTAGGGCCATTCGGACCGAAAGGCGATCAAGGTCCCAGAGGTCTTCCGGGCATTGCTGGCAAAGATGGCCCCACTGGTCCCCAAGGTCCACCTGGATCCCCAGGCATGCTTGGACCCAAAGGGGACAAAGGTGAGTATGGTGACATTGGACCTCCGGGCTTGATGGGACCTCCCGGACTTCCTGGTCCACCTGGATATCCTGGAGGGAAAGGAGATAAAGGAGATCGTGGAGACACGGTAAGGTTGTGCCTCCATTCATTCGCTTATTTATTCAAGTGTGAAGTGTGTATTTAACCTCATTTTTTTGTGCAAACTTATACTGTGAAATATTTATTTTTAGGTTATGTTTTGTATTTGTTACACCTCCGAAAAATGACACTTGCTCTTTATTTTTTACTTATTTAGCAAAAGTACAAAAAATTGAGACGACGACAACATCTTGCCCTTCAAGGAGATGGGGTGTTTGAAAATCTCGAAGGATTGATTGGTCCTCCTGGACCTCCTGGAGTTCCTGGTCCCATCGGTCTCCAAGGTCCGCCGGGCATCAAGGGAGAAAAAGGCGCAGATGGCGGCAAGGGTGACGGGGTAATTATTTTGAAAATAAAATACATTTTTAAAAATTTATTTTTTAATTTTAAACTTATACTCTTACACTTTTAATCTTAATCTTATATTTAACCTTTCATAGTTAAATACAAAGGCGGTAATCAAACTGTAAATGATGCAGGCTAAATTATGTTCATCGACGAGATATACAGTCAGATTTGAAAATCCAAAATTTAAAAAATATTTAACCAAAAATAATTTCAAGTCCCAGCAACTGGAGGCTGTGTGTGAAAGCGCCATCTAATGCAGTTTCGTTAAATTCCACTTGTGCTAACATTACGTGATTTTCATTTTAGTAATAATTCCAAAAAAGTAAATGACCAACTATTTGAAAGACCTTGCCGATTTAAGTTTTTGGTGAAAAATCACATGAACAATCAGATTTTGAGAAAAATTATTCGAACCTATTACGGTATGTAAAAAAAATGAATTTGGGCACAAGCCTTTGCTCTGAGATCGGCCAACGTAGGCTAGGAGAAAGTAGATTGAGTTTCAGAATTTCAATATAATTCTTCAAAAACATTCTAGGCATGGATTTTTTTTTCATAAAAGTGCTTACACAACTAGATTTTTAGGGGATTTTTTATAGCCCGTTAGCCTATTTCTTAGCCGTTCTGAACGCGAGTCTTGCGTAAGCGGCTGCTGTGGAAAGATAGATAGGCAAACGGCAATTTGTTGGTTGTATTGTCATGTCACTGGAGGAAAGTTTTGTGGCTAAAATATTTTCTTGGCTTTAACTCATGACATGTCTTCTGGATTTAATTCCGCAGGGAGAAAGAGGCGATAAAGGCGATCAAGGTCCGATGGGACTTCCAGTAAGTGAATTCACAGACTTTTCCACAAACAATATTTTTTGAAGAATAATAAAATTCCAAAGATTATTGGGCTTTCTATGTATGTTATGTGACTCATTCTGCCCCAGCTGGTCTGGTCGGGAAATCAATTTCATGTTTTTCCCTTTATTTCTTTCAGGGCCCTATGGGACTCCGTGGTGAACTAGGTCGTTCGGGAGAGATTGGGCAATCGGTACAAAAATTTACAGCACTCAAATTGCCTCAGTGGGACGAAATCCATTGGAAGAATCAATACCATTGATTTTGTTTTGTGTAGTACTAACAAAATAAATAAGTTTGATGAAAAATTGGATGATTTGTATGGACAAAAAAGAATATAATCCTTTGTTTCACCCCAAATAACTTCCTCTCGCAATGCGCTTGACTCCATGCTCTCCTTTGCATGCGTCGCTTACAAGCGGTGGTAGTTATAGCCTTTGTTGTGGGAAAATTAGTTTAATGTGGCTCTAAAATATTGTAAAATATACGTGAACGTCATTACTTAAAAAAAAATATTCTCCTTACAGGGTCCTCCAGGCTTGGATGGAATGAAGGGAGCACAAGGTGAACCCGGGAAAAAAGGAGAGCGGGGTGAACCAGGACTTCCAGTGAGTGTCAAAAATGGATAAAATATTTTCAAATTTTCAAATGTTATGCCATGATTTTTGTTTAGGAATGTTTCCTTTAATTTTTAAAGGAGCTTTTTTTTAAAAAAAATGATAATGTTACCCAATAAAAAGAAACATTGACAATAATCACAGCTTAAGAAATTATACTCACCAAAACAATTTTTTTTTGCTTTTTTTCTGTTCAAGGGAACGGATGGAATCCCTGGTGAAATGGTTCGGAATAAACAGCTATAACTTTTAAAACACTAACTAGCATTTTGCAATAACTTTTTGTTTTACAATTTTTTTTTACCGATAACTTTTTTTTTTGTTTTTTCCCTGTTTTCTCCTTTTTTTCTGCATCCTTCCAATCTTTTTTTTTTATTTCTGTACTCCTACTTACTTTCATTAGGGTCCCAAGGGGGAATACGGTATGAAGGGAGAGATGGTAATTAACTTACATTTATCTTTAACACTTGTATGTGCTTAGTTTGTACAAAAATGTAGTATTTGCACGGTGATTGGTTGCATGGGTTGCGTGGTGTTTTTTTTTTGATGAATTCTATTTGGCATTTTGAATTATATTTGTGAAATAAGAAATATTAATGTGGAAAAGGCTTGGAAGAGGATATTTTATTAATATTAATTTTTGTGCATTTTTGTCTGTTTAGGGTCCACCAGGAAAGCGTGGAAGGAAAGGTGACCTTGGCTCCAAAGGAGATCAGGGAGTGCCCGGGCTGGATGCCCCTTGTCCCATTGGCCCCGACGGACTACCATTACCCGGTTGTGGTTGGAGGAAAAATGTACCCTTACCGTCCACGACAGCGATTCCACATCATTCTATTCATAGCAACAACCATGACGATTACGACTATGAGAACACGTAAAGAAAGGGGAAGAAAAACCAAAAAGACAACTATTGATATCAATTTTTATTTTGTATAAAAACCCCCGTGTTCACTCAAATAAAAACCCCCTCCCACGCCGTTTCTCGGGAAGACAAGAGATCAAGATCATCATCATTGAAAGAACAAAGCAGAAAAGGTAAAAAAAGGATGAGGACAGGCACCAGCTGAGGAAAAGAGAAATAATCAACAAAACTGAAATAAAAAACAAACAAAAATTGAAAAAAAAACTTTATTACGGTTGTAACTGCTTACTACATACTGTTAATTATTATTATTCCTATCTTCTTCACTGCAAAAAAAAAAAACTTTAGGATTCCTTCCGAGTGTTACTGCTATCGTTCTGATTACCGTTATTATTACGACTATGTAACTACTATTACACTTGCATACACATACTCGGTATCCTTATGAAATTGTCGATGTGCGCTAAAAATGAGAGAAAACACTACCATGTTTTTTGTAAATAATGTACTTAGCAATAAAACATTACAAATTAAAAGCTTCTCCTTTGGTAGTATTTCCATACTTTTTTTTAACTATGATGTACGTTTTTGGAACCAAGGTCAATGGTTTCACGAAGAATGCGTCTGCATAGACCTTCGGACATTAGAGAATGCTACAATTCTTAAGAAAATATGCAACGGATCAGCCGGAAACCAAGGTCACTTACAATTAGACATTTGCTATCACGAAATTATCAAGAGACTATCAAACATTTTTGTCGACAAATTAAAAGTTCAAATTAAAAGTTAAAAATTCCTCCCAAAATTTTTTATTTCGGATTTTTTAACGCAATTTGCAAGGTAAAAATGAGTGTGAAATAAGTGTTGGGAAAATTCGTCTGTTTTTATTGCTTCAAAAATATGACTTTTATAAATCGCCTGATCCGATTGGGCAGACAGGCTTTGTGCTATAGATTTGGAATAAAATCCTGCTCCATGTTTTGTTTAGGACAGCTTTAGGACGCTAAGAATTCACAATTAATTATTAAATTAAAATTAAATGCTGGTTTAAGCTTTAAACCTACACATTTGTGTAACTGAGAAGTTCTTGGAGAAAGTGATTTTGAGAGTTGCCTCGTCAATCAAAATCTTTAAATAAGAGTCCATATATTTGATTGCAAGTTTCTGCGGGAGATGCGCACTAAATTAATATGAAACACATTTTTTTGTTGTTTTTCTGCCATTCATGTGGAATACATTTGCGAACCCAGGACATCGTTTTTAATGCACTGTGTGCATACGAGGACAATGTGGATGAAAAGGAAAAATACGGACAAACATAAAAGGGTTAAATACAAATTTAATAGAAACGGACGAAGCATGTGAAAAATGAAAACTTTAGATGTAAATATTTAGACGAAACAGTCCGAAGAAGAAAGCTAAATTCAGACACATTCAAACAAACCGGGAATTTCCCGGTTCACGGCTTCGGATTGTTTTATTTATTTGTCATTTAATTATATTCTAACATTGGTATTAATGAGTAATACATTCCTTATTATTTCTTTGGTCAAAGCTCAATATATCCGCTCCTTCCCAACCTTTCCTATTCAAAAGTTCGCCAAAGATTTCCTACACTCACAATTACGGAATGAGACTTCGCTTCTTTATCACATCCTATTTCTGACAATAGGAGCATACTCCTTTACAAAACAAACGTTTTTTTAGCTTATTAGCTAACGGAAATTAAAAAGAACCTTCTAACAAATACAGTAATGTCAATTCAAATATCATATTTGAAATAGCGCGTTTCTACTTTCATCAAATCGGCCAGTAATTGGAAAGAGACAATAAATAAAATTCTACGTAAAATCACTTCTTCGAAAAGACAATAGTACAGCCTCATGCCTGGCATTAGTGGCATTTCCCAAGGTTTTGAACATAAATCTTCACCGTCATGATTACGATAAGTAGAACTCCTAATGTCGATGTCCCTGCAAAATACAAAATTAAAATACTGGACAATCCAAATTGTACACATACAAACCACCGTCTAATTACATGGATTTTTTTTGATAGAACACTGAGATTGACGCTGCCGAAAAGATTGTTAAAAAATAATTGTAGGGTCGATGTAACCTCATTATACACCAAAAGGGTTACTCGTATTAGTTGATGGTAAAATAAAGGAAGTATCACTTACCGCCACAAACTCCAGCCAGGGAATTCCGGTAAAAGGGAACTTCTAACGACTGGTCACAAGAGTCTGTTTGGCCCCTGGAAATAATGATGACCAAATTGCATTACTAACTAAACCAATACCATGCGTGGGCTTCACTTTGGGTGTGATGAGGAAATAATTAGAATGATGCTCCAATTACTGGAAGAAAATGCAGATTCTAATATATTAGACAGATACATGTTCACGGGCTTTTTTACAATCATTTAACCAACACAGCTGGGACAAGGAAGAATGTGGGGATGGACGTACAAAGGACTGCGTCTACAACTACAGAGATCGATATTAGTTAATAAATCTTGTGAAGTGAAAGAGAAACCACGTAATTTGTTCTTACTGGCAGGGTGCGGCATAATTTATGAGACTAATGACGAGACCACAGGATAATTTGTCCACGAAACTCATCGCCCCGTACACAAAGGCTCCGCTCTCCACATTCGTACCAATTAAATCCGCCGAAATCGATAAGGAAGTCACTAACATGGCTGAGCCGCCACCTCCTAAAATATCCCCCGAAATATAAAAAAATCAAATTATATCACACATCATGGCTACACCCGCATTTTCTTGGGTATTCCTCGGGGAATCTTCCAATTTCCATCAGGCGCGAAGACACTTAAATTAAAAGTTCATAGGACATGTATTTCCTTTTTGGGAGGAATACTAGCATCTTCCCGACAAAATATGTTTAATATCGGCCCAGACATTTTAAACAAAGCTGTCTCCCCAGGTCCCTGAAGGGACTCCGGGGATATTGTACCTAGTAAAGCTCCAACAAAGTAAATGCCATAGGCCTTAAATGTGGGGTCATGCTCCCAGTCATAGAAGGCGATGAAGAGGGCGCCCGTAATACTGAGCGTGGCCCCGAAGATGTAACTCAGCTGCCGACCCACATATTTGTTGATGGACTTCAAGCAGCAGGTGACGATGAAGCCGGACACGTACATGGTTAATGGCACCGTGGCAATCGTCCCCACTGATAAGTGTAATGATTTTTGCAGGTACATCGGCACGAACACTTGAGTCACATTTACGGACAACCGCGTCGCCATGTAAATGAGGCTAACCTACGGAAACGATTAAATTCAACATGATTTCCCACTTCCTCCCAAGATAAACCGATGCATGCACTTCACGACACAGAATTCCGATCAAAACTCTCACTTAAGTCTCTCTTCTTCCCTTTTCCCCGTTGCTTTCTCTCTCTCTTCCTCTCATACTTACTCTCTCTCTCTTTCTCTCGTAGTTATTCTCTCTCTCTTACTTGCTCTCTCTATCTTTCTCTCTTATATATTTATTCTCTCTCTCTTACTTACTCTCTCTCTTTCTCTATTATACATTTATTCTCTCTCTCTCTTTCCCTCTTACTTACTTTCTCTCTTTTTTATTCTCTCTCTCTCTCTTTCCCTCTTACTTACTTTCTCTCTTTTTTATTCTCTCTCTCTCTCTTCCCCCTTATTTATTCTCTCTCTCTTTCTCTCGTATTTATTCTCTCTCTCTTCCCCTCTTATTTATTCTCTCTCTTACTCTCTCTTTCTCTCGTATTTATTCTCTCTCTCTTTCTCTCTTATTTATTCTCTCTCTTTCTCTCGTATTTATTCTCTCTCTCTTTCTCTCTTATTTATTCTCTCTCTCTTTCTCTCTTATTTATTCTCTCTCTTACTCTCTCTCTCTTTCTCTCTTTCTCTCTTTCTCTCTTATTTATTCTCTCTCTCTTTCCTATTCTCTCTTATTTATTCTCTCTCTCTTATTTATTCTCTCTCTCTTTCCTATTCTCTCT